>CM037854.1:114234589-114277800 GCA_021234595.1 Delia radicum | reverse complement strand
CCCCCGCATAGTTTAAGGACATTTGCTTACTTTGGGGACTGTCCCCAAAGTTTTTCGCGCCTTTTCATACATCTAGCGTTTAAGATGAGGACATTTTTTCGATACACCTCATATTTCGGGTACAATTTTGGCCATGTCCCTAAAGTATGCGCTACGCATACATATATATATATATATATATATATGTACATATATGTATGCACAGCGCATAGTCTAGAGACATTTATTCGTTCCCACGCATAATTTAGGGACATTTGCTTACTTTGGGGACTGTCCCCAAAGATTCGCGCCTTTTCATACATCTAGCGTATAAGATGAGGACAATTTTTCTATACACCGCATATTCCGGCTACAATTTTGGGCGTGTCCCTAAAGTATGCGCTGTGCATACATATATATATATATATATATACGTATGTATGCACAGCGCATACTATGGGGACATCTGTATATACACCCAAAATTTTCCCTAAGAATGCAGTTATCGAACCCATTGTCCCTCATCTTATACGAAAATGTATGAAAACTTTGAAGAGATGTCCCTAAACTATGCGCGGGAACGAATAAATGTCCCAATATTTTACATGAAAGACTATTAAGAATGGTATGCATACTTTATATGTTTATTAAGAAGGTATTTATCTGAAGGTAAAATATTGCTGGTGCTTCTTGGAGAAAATTGCAAAAATTTATTTTTTAAAGTAATGTAGTTTAGTAATTTTTTAAAGTAATGTTAGTTATTTTTTCTTTAGTCAAAAATGTATTTGGTTAAAAACCAAAAATTTAAAAAAACAAAATGGCCTTGATTTGGCCCCGTTGTTTGCAAAAACTGCGCCTGATACGGACCAAATTTGAAATTTCACATTTTCAAATGTCAACATATACGACAAAAAAATTTTTTAAAATATGAAAATGAAAATTTATACAAGTTTAAGCCATAACTCTATATTTCTTTATTAGGATATTGTCTTAACAAATAATCTATAGTTTTTGTTTCAATTTATTAATTGACCACTTTCAAGAATTTGTTGATGGTTCCATTTCGGGGATTTTCTAGGTCCCCATCATCAGAACAAGTTTAGAAAGCAGTGGAAATTTTTTTAAAAAAATATATATATTTTTTTTTATACTAAAGAAAAAGCTATCGAAAGCATTTTGGACAAAATTTGTTAACTATAATATGAATTTAGTATTATTTATTCGAAAAAATTACTGTTTGACGAAAATGTCAAACTGTCATAAGGACTACCCAATGGAACTCACTTGGTAGAAGTTTCATCCCGAGCCCAAGACATTTCAAAAGTTCGGTCACATGAGATAAAATTCCCCATATATAAAATATTTAAATAAAAAATTAAGTATGTATGTACAATGCAAATATTTTCATAAAAGCGTATGTGTATGTTTTGGCATAAAAAATATATAAATATTTTTTTTTTGTTTGCTCCATTACTCCATAAGTTAAAGATTAAACTAACATTAATAATGTAACTAGTCATTTTAAGTTATCAACAAGAGGTTTTACCTGACCCCTTTTATATAAGCTGCCATTTTTGCTATTTAGCATAATTTTCAACATTTGAATGATTTTCACAATGAAAAACACTTTTGTTTAGATCAGGGCTGGCAAAACTATGACACGCGTGTTAGTAGTGACAATCGAGCCGATGATCAGTGGCACGTAAAACTTTTTTTTAATTATTCATTTTACAATAATCAAGGATCCACAAGCTTTGCGGAACATAAAATGTATAATTTTTTGATAATTTGTATCATCTTAATTTAAATATATGAGTACGGCATCCAAAAATAAGCTATGCTTGTTTTTTGTTTGAAAGGATATACACAGAGAACTGATTCATTGTGAGACCCGAATTTGTTGACAACCGAGTTTAAGTACCCAGGAAAAATTACACACTCCTTACATATCTTACATATCTCATTGCCAAATTTAGTAACTGCAATACCAAACACATTCCAATGATAGATTCCAAAAGCAAGTAGCAATCAATTCTTTAAATTTAAACCAGAAAGCATGAACTCAATAACAAAGTAATTATTTACTTAAAAGAAAATAAGAATGTTATTAACTTAATGTATACTTGTTGTAATCAAGAAGTAATCATATATTTTTCTTAATAGAATGACGTTATTGGAAGTAGTTCCTCATTTCAAAAAAAAAGATGTCATACAATTTTAAAGAATTTATCTTATATATTTTTCAAATAAATTTTTATTTGCTGGAAAATAATAAATACTAAAAACAGAAATTCCATGTTGCCAAAATTTTGTTAAACTGTAGTCAGGTATAATTATGGATGGCGCAGAGCGTGAGCAGAAAATTTTGATAAAATTGAAATTACTGACGTCATCGTGAGTGAGTGTAAAGAAATGTTCGCAGGTGATTGTGCGTGAGTCATATTCTTGTATTAAATTAAATTTTTAATTGTTCTTTTTTGTGAAAATATTTCTATTTTCGTGATTTATAGCTAAAAAATTCTGGCAAACCCATGTTCGATGTTTCACTTTTTAGTATTATATTTTTTCCGGATGAGATTTGATCGTTTTTTTTTTTGTGACTCAGGAGAATCACTTGTGAGTAAATGAGGAAAAATGTACTGAGTGAGTGTGCGTGATTACGATTTTCTCTCGTAAGTACGCGTAATTGTACGTCAAAATACAGTCAGTGCTCTTCTCTGACGCGGTTAATTAATAGCACTTTTGTAAAATATTTTTTAAAATCAGATATTATAGTCAAAATAATTTCTTTTTTAGGTATGAAAATTTTATACACTGAATAAAAAATTTTCGTTTAAAATCATGTTTCATATAAGTTAGAAACTTTTTATGAATATTAAGATTTTTTTTATATTAGGAGGAAAAACTTCATGAATTTAATAAAAAAATTCTTTGTTTTTTTGACGATAAATTATCTGTGTTAGTGAATTTTAAATGTTTTTTTTATATTTTTTAACTCGAATTTTTAAATTCCAATTGATAGTTTCCGTATTTTTATTAAATATTACTTGGATTTAAATTAGATATTTCTCAAGGATGAAGTTTAATTAATATTTTCTGATTTTTAAATACACGAATATTCAAATAATGTTTTTTTTTTTCAAAATAAAATTTTGAATATAAAATTAATATTTCAATATTTTCGATATTTTTTTTTTTTTTTAATTTTAATGAACTTTTATTTTTAATATTACATAAATTTTCTGAATTTCAATTGCTGTTATATAATTTCATTAAAACATTAGAATTAGTTTTAATAGAAATTTAACCTTTACCTATCGAGGTGGTGGTAAATTTTACCCTCTCATTACATTTTTTAAAATTCTCTTTTCTATTGCGCTCATTAATTTAATTCTCTTAGTATCTTCTCATATTGGATCGTTGTTATTCAGCTGTGTTTTGGCTGAACTGGACATAGCACGAGCGGAGCTACGCACATGCTGGTGTAAAAATTACCACTCGTCAGCATTTACGTAAGTTTTTTCTTTGAAAATATTTTACCACACGTCAGCGTTAGCGTAAGTATTAGTAGAAACAAATTTACCCCCACATCAAAATTAACGTAATATTTTCATGGAATTATTTTTACCACTCGTCCATTTTCTTGTTGGTAAAAATTTATTTATTTCAAAAACGTTATATTATACATTTTTTCAACTACGTGATATGCTATTTATGTTTACAGATCATGTCGAAATCAAAAAAACTCAGTGATTCGGTCAAATCTGATTTCTTGAAGAATGTTTTGAGTCGATGCCTGTTGCTCGTAAGTTATTTACATATGCCCGACTAGGCTAAAGCGAAAAACTACACACTTTTGTCTGCAATGTAGTAAGCCAATGTGCAAACGTATGCTTGCACTGTGCGAACACAGAGTTTGATGAGTAAAAAACCACCTAAAAGGTGGACCTGCAGTTTCTACACTGACTATTTTTTTTAATGATCTCTTTTATATCTTTAAATGTGTACATTTGGCTGTGAAAAAATGGCCTTTAAGATTTGTTTTTCTTTTAGTTCATATTTTTTTTTATAAGTTATTTATATGTCGTTTTTTTTATATTTATTTTTTGTAATTAAAAATACATTTTTTTTTAGTAAACTTAAGAGGGTAAAATTTACCACCACGTCATAAACTATGTCCCAAAATTCACCTCAACAGTTAAAGGTTAATACGCAAATTTTCGATTGAATATATGGACGTTTCAGAATTTATAATTTAGTAGCTTTAAGTAGTTTTTTTTTAGTTTTACTTGTACATGTAAGTTGTAAATGTAAGTACTTCTTATTTTTTCTAGGGAATTATTTTTTTTTTGTTGTAAGTAGTTCGTAGTGTTACCATGGAACTATTTTTTTTTTACTAAAAATGTATGTAGTTCTTAAAATATAAGTAAATAGTTCTTCGATGATAAAAATAACCAATTCCAAAGAACCAATTATTTAATCTCACGCCCTTTTAAAAGAATCGAGTAGGTAAGGAATGCGTTCTGCCAAAAATGCTTGATTACAAAACCATTACATTTTTGGAAATTTTTTACTGGGTATGTCTACCCAAATATTTAAAACATATTCAGTACTCTCGACCGAATTGTTTATACTATTGCTCTCGAGTTAAATAAAACACTTTTTCTGTTTTATTAAATTTTTTTATATAAAATTACTATTAGTATATAAGAATAAGGTTAAAAAAATACCAAAAAGATTAAAAAAGATAAATTCAGTGAAAACTGCAAACTTTCTCATATTTTTCTCCCAAATAGTCTTCCGTCTGATATTCCATGAGGGTATTATTAATGAAACCTTCATTGAATCCTTCAAACATGTTTCAGTTCTGAATTCAGATTCCACTTTCAGTGATATTCTAAATAAAAAAGATAAATATTTTTTTAGGAAATTTGAATCACATTTATTAATTAATTTTTATTAATTCGGCTTAAGGTCATTTAGTAAAATTAGAAACGGGTGTTTAATTTGTGTTAAATAGTTATTCTTCTTTTTAATATTGCGACCTCCACCGTAGTCTTTTTCAAGAAATTTTTAAATGATAATAACACAACAAAAACAATTAATTTTTCACCGTTTAAAAAACTTTTTACTTAAATACAATATTTATTATTAATAATTAAAGAGTCAACCATAAAAACTTAGTATCATATTTATTTACATAATTCTACTAATCTAAGCAATACCTTTCTCTCGTCATGTTTTTTTTTCAATTTTTTTTACTTGGTGTTAAGATTATTTTTGTTTTTTTTTTATAAAAAAAAAAAAATAATATTTTTTAATGACATTTTTTAAAATTTATATTTAATATTAAAATCTATTTATACTAAACTTGTTAGTTTCCTGTACTAATTTTTATATTTTGATGCAGTTTGGTCTACCATCAATACCACAACTGGTTGTTTTTATCAATTATTGAAGATTTGCAGAATAAATTATGCAGGATCATTGATTGTAAGAAAACTTATATTTTGTTAATTAAGAAAATTTAGTAATCGTATAAAATTTCTTGTTGAGCAAAGTATTTTTCATATATTCAACCGAATTCCAATCAATTTTTTTTCTGTGTGTAGAATTATTTAGACTGAAAGAGTTGGTAACCCTGTTGTTAAACGTCAATTTTTTTTTAATAGTCACTGCCAATTATTTTAAATTTTATTAAATCAGTTTAATTTGCAAGTTTTAATTAAAATACTTGTGGTTTATTATAATTAATCTACGGGGAGTTTGAAATTTTATAAAAAATGCCTCCAAAAGTATGTCGCAGCATTAAAACCAATAAAATTATTTGCAACAAATGTAGTTTAGAGATAGCAGAAGAACAAGAATTTTGAATGCGACAAGTGCATTAAAAAATTCCATGTAGTTTGTACCAATTTAGACAAGCGAAGATATGCGTATTTGTTAAAACATGAAAGCGAAGAATATGTATGCGATATATGTGATAATAATAGTGGTACTCTTAAAGCAGAATTAAATGAAATAAAAACAGAATTGCAAAAACTTGATCAGCTGTCTCTGCTGCAAGATACCATAATTTTATGTCAAAGCAATATGACGATATATTGAAGGGTGTTGCTGAAAATAAAAGAAATTAGAATTGGTGCAAAAAGAAAATAAGTTTTTGAAGGAGAAGTGAAAGATTAAAAAAGTGCAATTAAATACTTAAATGATCAGCGGGTCAATAATGATTGTTTAGTAAGTGGCGTTACTATTACAACCGGAACGTCAGCTTTAGACGCTGTTTTAAAACTTACTAGTGATGCCGGTGTAGATTGGAGCCTGAGTGCATTGATGATGCCTATTTCATAAAAAAGAGGAATAATAAAAATGTAAAGCAAACAGATAAGCAAAACGAAAAGCATATGGTTGTCGTAAAGTTCAATTCCAAAAAATCAAAGGAAAAAATGATGTCGGTTAAACCAATGTTGAAGGAAAACGAGGCTACTAAACTGTTTTTGTGAGCGATTTTTTGAGTAGAGGAACTCTTTGTCTATTAAATTATGCTAAATCGTTAAAGGAAGTGGTTATCATGCTGTGTATGCAGCTGGTGGTAGAGTTTTGCAAAGAAACGAATTGTCTAAATCAAGAGTGATAACAAATGAGGAAGATGTAGATAATCTTTTATTAGAGGCTACAGTGAGCCGCCCAAAAAACCGAATATCCCAAAATGTTCCAGAGGAGATGTAAATGAAGTTTATTTATCATCGTAGTTACAGTATTTATAAATTTGTTTTTTCATTAATCTTTTTTTTTTTTATATAATGTTTAATAATCAATACTTTTAAAACTTAAAATGTTTTGAAAATTATTTTAACAATATTACAAGTTCCTTTTTCAATATAATTTCTATAAAAATTAGAAGTATTTCATCAATAACAAAATTTAATAAATTTAAAAGCTTAATTGCAATGTTACCACGGCTACCTTGTATTATAGAAGTACAGGAATCATGGATTGAAAAGAAGCAAATTCAACTTTACAATATCACTGGCTATGCTCTGTTCACTGTTGCAGGGCTGATGGTTATGGAGGTACCTCACTGTTTGTCCGTAAGAATTTAGATTTCGATATAGAATCGTGTGAAAGTAGAAATTTTGTTTGACTCAGTGGTTTTAACATTAAATAATGTAAAATTTAATGGAAGGCCTATAAGTTTATGTCGTTCTATAGATCGCAAAATGTGATATACAATCTTTTTTAAATTTTTTGGAAAATTTACTTATTATCTATGGTCGTCATCCATGGTGTTTTTGTATGTGACTCCAATATTGATGGTTCCAGCAATATCTGTTCTGGTGAGCTTTTGAATTTGCTCGGATATTATGATTTTAAAAATTGTCACACCCTTATAACTCGACCTGACAGTAGAACATCGATAGATCATGTTTACAGCAACATAATAATGTATTAAGTATCGATTCAGGGAATGTAAGCTATTCGATCATAATATTATTTCGTGTAAGATTGAAATTGACATCATTCTAGCGATTTACTGATAACATAAATTATTTTGTGATTATAATCGAGCAAAAAATCTGATTCAATCACAATTACCAAGATTAGCTCAAACTGGTGACCCGCCTTTAGATACAACTGCGTTAATATCGAGTATTGGAAATGTCATTGATACTGTTACGAAACAAACCAGAGATTAATTGAACAGGCAATTACTCCGTGGATAAACGTAAAACTACAGAAATAATTATTTACAAGAAAAACTTTTAAAGCTGCGAAGAAAGAAAAAGTCTAACTCAGATATTGACATCAGGTTGAAAAGGGTCAGCAATGTGATAAAAATGCGTGTAAGTAGTCTATGAATAACTATTATATGAATAATTTGAGTAATATTCAACATAATCCTAAAAAGTGCTGGAAATTTCTAAATGAAACGCTTAGAGGACCACAAAAAGATCTTGAATTTAAAGGATAGTAATGGTGAAACGATTTTGCATGATTTACAAAATCGGAATTTCTAAATAGACGTTTCTTGACATTTATCGCCAACCGAATTTTGGTAGTTATATGTACTAGCACAGTATTCGGCTTTAGCAACAGGCTTCTACGTTCCA
Source organism: Delia radicum (assembly GCA_021234595.1). Lineage (NCBI taxonomy): Eukaryota > Metazoa > Arthropoda > Insecta > Diptera > Anthomyiidae > Delia > Delia radicum. The sequence continues at coordinate 114,269,710 of CM037854.1, read as the reverse complement.
CCTACTATACTAATACAATGTAAAAAAGTTGACCCAACCGAATTGCTTGGTACCACTTATCGATTTAACATTCAGTAGATCCAAAGAATTTTTTTTAGAATTGTTTTCTTAATCTTTTACTTAATAATAAATTGAACTCAAAGTGAATAAATGTAACAATTAAATAAAAAACACATTTTCTGAGGAATTTTTAACAATAAGAAAAAAGTCATCATTATTGGATAATGATGACGTTTCCTTATATTCTAAGGATGAATACGTTATATTCTAAGGATTTTTTCCAAACATTACTCTTGTAATCTTAGTACTTGTTATTATAGGAAAAACATCTGATTTTGAGCACAGTAACTTAATGAAAACTCTCAGAGTATAGGAGTTTTTTTTTGAAGATTCTGCAGCTTCTTCTTTAGAAGGCTTCTTAGATCTTGAGAACGATTTTCTAATGATAGGAAACGAGATTATAATAAGTTTTACTTAGAGAAAAATATTGATAATCTGAGGACTTTAAATAAAAGAAAATTGTTTTCCGTTCGTAAATTCTGATTGATATTTTACAAGAGTATTTTAAGAATTCGATGGTACCTTCCTTAGAAATGCTCTTAGAAACTGATATACAGAATTATTTCATAAAGTCTTACTAAAAGGTGGTTAAATTGTAAGGGCCGATGTTGAATGTGAACCACACCTAAACGCCAAGTTTTTTCCCGAATTTTATTTGACATTTCTCTATTTCAGACTTACTCAATTTGAACCATGGAGAGATACCATCCAACAACGTGTTAAAGTTATCCAGACTTATTATGAAAATGGGCGTTCAAATCAAAATGCATATCGTGCACTTCGTGATTTTTTTGGTCAATTTGATCGTCCAAATGTGCGTACAATCGCAAAAATCGTGGAAAAATTCGAGCAAACCGGGTCTGTAGAAGATGTGAGAACACAGTGCATGCTCGTACAGCTCGTACTGCAGAAAATATTGCTGCTGTTCGCGATAGTGTGGCTGAAGAGCCGTCCACCTCAACTCGTCGTCGTGCCCAACAATTGCACCTCTCACGCTCGTCGTTGATGAACATTATGCATAAAGACTTGCATTTACACGCTTACAAGGTGCAATTGGCTCAAGAACTTAAGCCTCTTGAACATTCCAAACGTCGTGAATGGGCAGAATGGTGGCAAGAAATGGCAACAGTGGATGATCAATTTTCGAAGAAATCATCTTCAGTGATGAGGCACATTTTCACCTCAGTGGATTCGTCAATAAACAGAATTGCCGCATTTGGGCGAATGAGAATCCAAGAGTGATTGTCGAAAAACCAATGCACCCACAAAGAGTAACTGTTGGTGCGGTTTTATGGGCTGGCGGCATCATCGGGCGTATTTTTTCCAAAATGAGGCCGGTCAGGCAGTTACTGTGAATGGTGTTCGCTATCGTGAGATGATAACGAACTTTTTATGGCCCGAATTGGAAGATATGGATGTGGACGATATGTGGTTTCAGCAGGACGGTGCCACTTGCCACACAGCTAACGAAACAATGGCTCTTTGCGCAACAAATTCAATGGCCGTGTTATCTCACGTAATGGCGATGTCATTTGCCGCCAAGATCATGTGATTTGACACCGTTGGACTTTTTTCTTTGGGGTTATTTGAAAGAAAAGGTGTACGTCGATAAGCCAGCAACAATTCAAGAGCTAAAGGATGAGATAATTCGGCACATTAACGGCATAGAACCTCCATTATGCCTCAGCGTCATCGAAAATTTGGACCATCGGATGGAGGTGTGCCGCCGTGGTCGCGGCGCCCATTTGGCCGATATTTTGTTCCATACATAATTGAGTAATACCAATATATCATAATAAAATAAAATTACAATATTTCCTAAATAGTTTCTGATTTATTCAAAATCAACATCGGCCCTTGAAATTTAACCACCCTTTATTTACCTTAAGAATCATGTTTTCTTTTTACACAAATCCGAGGCAATGTTACAAAGATTAATAGTTTCTATAGCGGTTTACTATTTGAATTGTATTGTTGGCTATTTGATCTCAAATTCGTTCCCGGAACAAATTACTTGAGTGGCTTTTCCGAAAAATATCTAGAAATTTAATACCAAAACCATTTTTTGAATCCACAAAATCAGTTTTATAAAGATACATACACCAAAATCGATAATAATGCAAATCATTGTGATTATTATATTCCCAAACAATAATTTATATAACAATCTTTTTATGATAAATATTTTAATTGTGAATTTTTATCGTTGATCTATAAATTTATGTGTGAGATTTTATTTGTTCGGTTTTAGATCATGACAAATTTTTCTCTAATTAACAGAAAAATTATAATTTTTATATGATAATTTACTTTGACTATTAGAAAAAAATAATTTTAAAATAATTTTGTTATTCAGTTTTCGTAAATTGTTTTCGACAATTAATACTAATTTTATTGGTTGTAGTTACCAAATGATAAGAATGAGATCTTCAGATTATTTAAATTGGGTATAACAACAGAAATCTATTTAACTCTAATTTTTGGAACGGTACATGCAACTATTAATTGGTAGACATTTCTTAGTAAAGACATTAGTAGGCAAAAGCGTTAAACTAACACCCAGGTAGAAAAATACAATAGGCACAGTGTTCACATAGCGTCGGCTACGGTTAGTTATGCGTTGGCAGAACGTGGCATGAAACAATCTAGACAGCATTGTCCTGTTACCGGGTTGATAAAGCGCTACGAAATAACCCCAATGAAAACCCCCACGGCCAAAAATGAAATAACCCCAAAAAAATTGTGTAAAATTGTTTGGGGATTATTTCATCTTACGGTTTGGAGATTATTTCATTATGAAGCAACCCCAATGAAATAAAGCCCAAAATTTAAATTCTTTGGAGATTATTTCTATGCAATTATTTTGGCGTTATTTCATATTTTTTGGGGGATATTTCATTTTGCTAAAAGTGAAATTTTTTAATATTTGTTAGTTTTTCTGCGTGGCGGCCTGCGGCGCTCTTAGGGGTTTTCTCCTCCATGGGACGCGGCAGGTGGCTTCGCTGAATAAAGTTCCCCTGCGCGCGTCACACTAGGGAGATAATGAGACGCGCGCAGGAAAACTGTATTCAGCGAAGCCAACCTGCCACGTCATATGAGGAGAAAACCCCTAGATCGGCCGTAGGCCTCCACGCAGAAAAACTGAACAGTGTAACAAAAGAATCAAAAATATGAAAACAAAAAATAAAAAAATTTGGGACATATTTCATTTCTTTGGAGCTTATTTCATTGGGGTTATTTCATTTCTTCCTTTGGGAGTTTCCCTGCGCGCGTCACACTAGGGAAGATAATGAGACGCGCGCAGGAAAACTGTATTCACGAAGCCACCTGCCGCGTCCTATGGAGGAGAAAACCCCTAAGATCGGCCGTAGGCCTCCACGCAGAAAAACTCAACAGTCCAACAAAAGAATCAAAAATATGAAAACAAAAAATAAAAAAATTTGGGACATATTTCATTTCTTGGAACTTATTTCATTGGGGTTATTTCATTTCTCTCTTTGGGAGTTATTTCATTACGAAACAACCCCCAAATTTTGGGTGTTATTTCATTTTCACCTTTGGGGAATATTTCATTTCTTTTGGGTATTATTTCATTTTTTTTTTTTGTTGGGACTTATTTAATTTTTTTGGATTTATTTCATTGGGGGTTATTTCATTTTGTCGTTTAGGTGTTATTTCATTGGGGGTTATTTCGTAGCGCCGGTTGATAACAGTGGCCAACCATTAGTTTTGAGCAATTTTATCACCTTTGGCACAACGTTGGTAATTCAAAAAATGTTATGCTTTTTTAAAATAGCTTAAATTAATAAATCTTAAGAAATATGCATAATAAAATACATTTAAAAATCAGCAATACAGTTTCTGTCTTAGTCTTGTACATCATATTGAAATGTTTGAAATATAATAAAATATAAAAAAATGCTTCTAATTGGTTATAACATTGGTAAAAACAATATTGGCAAAGAATTTGCGGCTGGTACTGGTTACTTACAATTTAGAAAAATTTAAATCAAATATCCACAAACACTACTCCCTCTTTCCTCCTTCCCATACCTTATTTTCCTGATCAATACATGCACTGCATGAGTAGGGGGCATCCCCTGAGTATTGGTTAAATTATAAAAAAAAAAAAAAAAAAAAAAAAAGCAGTGTTTTGTCATTACTATTTGTTTGGAAGGTTGGCAATTTCTAAAGGGTAGTTACAACTGAAATATAATACACACAGCTAAATTATAGTTGCCACTACCGAATGAAATTATAAATTTTATTTTTGTTTGCATTGGTGAGGATTACTGAATTTTACAGCACATATAAATTTTTTAGTAAAGTTTAAGATTTTTAGTTACTAAACTCAATTATTTACTAATGTGATTGATTTTATGAAATTATAATCAATACATTATTGCAGTAGTAACATTATAGCAGTTTTCCAACTGCTTAATTTTCTGTGTGCACATGCTCTAATAATGAAATTATTCAAGTTTTAAGAATATTTTTTGGAGCTTTTGTAGCTTATTGTTTGCTATTTGCTTGTTTTAGCTTATTTTGTAAATGGTAGCTGCGTTTTAATTTTTTCTTTAAACATTAAACTTATTTTGAGCATTTTTCATTAAAATAAGGAAATAAGGAAAATGCACATTTTTTTTCAATAAATAACCACATATACCAGCTGCATTAGAACTATTCCTGATTTGCGTTACACCGTTAAAAACTTTCTCTTCAGATAATTCTAAATATTCAAATGTATAAAGAGCTCAAAAAGTCAACATCATATTGACTAAATGATTTTAGTTAAAGTTTCTCACAGTTTTGGATATTATCACAAGATTGAGAGCACTTTGGCCATATTTAACTATAAATTGAATATCAGATGACTGTTTTTTAGATTTAATAAAGGCTCAAAACGATTTTGGGTTGCTCTTAATGTCTTCCCAGTTTTTCAAGATGAAATTGTTTATAATAAAATTCATTCAAAACTTAAATTCTCGTTGATAATGAAAGAATTTTTGCTTGCTACTGAGTCACAAAAGTTTTTGTAAAATTTATTACATAAATTGTTATGTTTCTTTAGGCATTCGTATAAAATGGAAGCTTCTATGGTTTAGCTCTTTTGAAAGGAATATTTGCACGATAAATACTTAAAACTTTGTTCAAAAACTCTTCAGAACAAACCGTAGTTAATTTACCGGTAAAACAGAATTCAATCGACTCAATCAAATAAAGAAGTCAACACTCAAAATTACATACTTAAAATTAAATTATAGGATTTCTAAGATTGTTGTAATCAAAAAACGCGTATGAATCTTCAATTAATAAAGGTACATGGTGAACATTTGGCGGTGAAATTGGCAGTAAACACTCATATAATGTGTATTTACCAATCATATGGAACAAAAATTACATCAAAAAAGCGATTCAATTGATTCGCAATATGATTAATTTGTGTAAAATTTATCATTACAATCAGTTTCATGATTTTTATTGACATTGAAAGGTCTGAAAATATACTATCATCAAATTTATGCGAAAGAACAACTGTAAGCTTAAATCACCTAAATTTACTGTCAAATTCATATCTAAGGATAAAATAATAAAAATATGTGACCCATAAAGCTCATCCGAGCTATTGGGTGGAATGTATGACACGCATAACGTAAAACCAAAATACAAACAGCAAGTTGATCTAACAAACAATTTTTTTTATCATTTATAGAACAAAAAGATGATTTAAATTGAGATTTGACAGCAACAAGAACACTACCCTTTCTAGAGCAGGCAGTTAGTTCTTCACTTCTACAAGGTGCGCAAAAGTAATCCTCCTATCAGAAATGCTTTAAATTTTGCGATTGGCCCCTAATGTCAGTTCAGTTTTGACATTTGTGTAGTAAACACATGCAATTAAAAGTTTATAAACAATGTTACGCTACACTGCTCCAGAACGCGGAATATGGTGACTATTTATTTGACCAATAATCGGTCGGTGACTTTGGCACAATTTCCATTCCCATTTCCATCTTAGCGGGTACGTAAATAAGCAAAATTTACGCTTCAGGGCACTGAAAACCCGCGTGTACCCCGAAGAGCCATACACCCCGCTCAAGTCACTGTATGGTGTGCTGTTTTCGCTGGAGGAGTCATCGGACCTTTTTTCTTCGAAGACGTCGCGGGCCACACGGTTACTGTGATGGTGAGCGCTACAGAGCAATGATCAACGAGTTCTTTTGCCACAACTTGATGAATTGGGATTGGAAAACATGTGGTTCCAACAGGACGGTGCAACGGCACACACTGCACGTGCCACAACCGATATCTGAAGGATGCATTTCCCGGGCGCCTAATCTCCCGTTTTGGCGATTTGCACTGGCCAGCAAGATCGCCTGATTTGACCGCTCCAGACTTCTTTTTGTGGGGCTTTTTGAAGTCGCGGGTTTATGTCAACAAGCCTCAGACTCTTGCAGCTCTTAAAGACAATATCCGTCAAGAATGTGAGGACCTATCGCCGAAGTTTTGGCCAAAGTGATGGAAAATGCCATAAAAAGGGCTCAAATGACAATCAACTGTAGCGGCGGCCATTTACATGACATCATATTCTCGACTTGATGTAAAAAAAATTAAATACCAAATAAAAATAATCCACAATAAGAATCAAAGTTTTTCATTTTTTTTTAAAATTACAGCCAAAAAACATCGGAAGGTATTTTGCGCCACCTTGTATCTTTCCGATAAACCTTCGTATTAAAAAATTCTGCATGATAGAAGTCGGCATTCACCCACGAGTCCACCACTACAAAAACATCAAATTCGCATTGTGACGCACAATCGTACACACTTTTATATTTAGTACGCATACGCGACAAATTATGGTAATATATTTGTAAGCCATATTTAGCACATGCTAACGCTGCCTTGATGGTGCCCGCTTTTTGTAAAATTTACAATTGGACGAACCCTTATATCAGTCGGCCAAAGCTCAAATTGATGATTTCCATAAATAAACAGCAGGATATGTCGAGTTTAAAGTTTACAGGGCTTTAACATCAGCGTTCTTTTCACTAATTTTTAGCATTACATATGTATTTTACTTATTTCACAGTTTTTTTTCAACATAATTACCCAGGCAGAAAATTACAATCGGCATAGTATTGGCAAAGTGTCGGCGACAGTCGGTTATGAGTTGGTAGATCGTAGGATTAACAATATATACGGTATTGTCCTGTTACCCGAATGGCCAACCGTTGGCTTCAACGAACTATCCCATTTGCATAGCGTTAATAAATAAAAAATTTGGTGCTTTTATATAGTTTAAATTAAATTATTTTGAGAAATATGTATAATAAACTACATTTAAAAAGCAGCGATACAGTTTGGTCTTAATATTATACATCATATTTAAATGTATGAAATATAATAAAATATTAAAAAAAAATGCTTCTAATTGTTTGTAATTTTGGTAAAACAATAGGATCTAAAAAGACGATCATTTGATTTACACCAACTATATCACTTTTAGACAAGTGGGGTACAATAGGAACTAAAAGACGATGTATGAATCCATTTGTTTTGAACGGCAACATCAAGATCATTTGATTTTACATCAACTATATCACTTTTAGACAAGTGGGGTACCAAATGAAAGAGCATTTTAAGACGCATTTACTGGTAAGAAAAAAAGTGTCCGATAACTTCCCAGTATTTTTGTTATTCAAAAAAAATATTTTATTAAAATATGTGTTTTTTAAAGAATTAAAGTTAAATGAGCTAAAAAAATGTATATTAATACCTATAAAATTTAGTCGAGGGGGTGACTGAGCTTTTGCCGACATTCGCGTGGAAGATTAAAGTCCTGAATAATCAAATTGCAATTTTCTAGGCAGTTTCAGTCTATTTAAAGAATAGTGCAAATGTGCATACATATTCTTAAATAAATTTTCTGCTTCAATGTCTGTGAAAACATTTAACCGATGTAATTTTTAACCTTTACAAAATAGAAATAGCTAACGTTGCGTTTTCGCAACAGTCCGCCACGGCCAACCATAGGCTCCCGACTTTTTTTTTAGTTTGTTGTGATCAGTGGTTGCTAATAGCCACCACATGATTTCGGTAGTGGTACAAAGGGGATGCCCCACAGTAATGCATTGCAATTGTGTTGATATCAGGAAAATAAGTTATGGGGAGGAGCAAAGAGGGTGTAGTGTTTTGTCGACATTTGACCTGAATTTTTCTACATTGTAATTTGCAGGGAAGACCTCCCGCAATGAGACAATTCCAACATACGGATAGTGCGACTGAAAAACGAATTTTCTCTGTAATGCGTTGTGCGATTTTCCGGGATATAGACAACAAACGGATAGATCTACTTGACCAGCGGGTATTATCTTAGCAGAGCCACTTCTCATTTACTATCTATAGAAATAAAGTCACACACACCCATATTGCGACCGAGTGCTCCAACTAGTCGATAGAGTTCGAAACCCTACTGTCGTTGATAAGCATCAACGCTTGTCCGTTGCACACGATCAGAAGCCCTGAAAATAGACTTTGAAAGCACCTGCCCATATATGGGAGTTATATTCCATCTTCGGCCGGATGTAGGTGGTATATATAGTAAGGATCGTATTTTCTACACCGATTTAGAAAACCAAGAACACTTGAAAGCTTCTTCCTACATCACACTGTATTTCCATGCCCTGAACTCAAGATTATCTGAATCAGATCCTATACACAGATGACATAGTTGAGTCCACGGACCTATTTGGCAACACTATACATTAGGTCTTACGAGCATTTAAAATCCAAACTGTTCGCACGACCAAACTCTGAGCTTGCCAAAAAGGTCATGATTGAGTGTTTCATTCATAAACTGGTTTTTTGCCCCCCAACCTACTCAAGGCTTGGCCTACGATCGAAAGAAAAAGCATTGACAAATGTTGCTGCCATCTGCAAAGGAGTTAAATAGGATTGATAGTTCGACCAAGGAGGTCATTGAGAAAGATTAGAACAAGAGATGGAGAAAGAAACAGATCCCTGTTGGTACTCCTGAACATAACTGAAACTCATCGGATGAGACCCCATTTCCATTTTACTGGAAAAAAATGACGACTGACATTTCATAAACTTCGTTAGCATGTCATTTATTTTTACTGTTCAAAACATTTAACCACATATAGTAAAATTAACCATATATGGTTACAAACAATAAACTAAACTTTATTTGTTTATTTTTAAAATAAAAAAAAAAAAACCATTGTATAAATCAACGTAAATCATAAAACAGTAGTTTAATGTGGCTTGCTTTTTTAAATGAACTACAACTGTAATCAAAACAGAAATTTCTTTTATAAATGACTGCTTTTTTCACCTTACTAAAGAATAAACGTATTTGCAACTCAAACAACTCAAAATATTTACAGCAGAAGTTCCAGAATGTACTAAATAAAATTGAAAAAAATTAAATAATAAACCATCTCAGAAACATGAACGACTACCATATATAGGGAATTGGCAAGGACATTAACGAATTATTTATAATTAACGTATATTTTTTTAAAACATTTTTGTATTTAGACCAGGTTTTTTTTAAATACAGCGGTGAATAAACCAGGGATTTCGAAAATTGCATTTTACCGTCAAGAAAATACTAACTTATGGTATCCCAATAAAACAATAATTTAAGTGCTTTAAGATATGACTCTAGTAGCATAAGGCCTTAAAGCGATATGGAGAATTATGAACGACTACTTTTTTTAAATTTTCCATATTTTTTATATTTTGAAACGCGATATTTCAAGATCCGCTGGGATTAGCTGTCTACATTTCGATTGGTTATCTTATACTATTCTATTCCAAGTACGGTTTAAAATTAGAAAAGGTGGAACAAACGAGTTGGCTGATTATGGACAATTGCACTAAAACAAATTTCGCATTTGTAAATATTTCAAATGATAAAAAAATGCTGCATATTTTCCGTTGATGTAAAAATTAGAAGTTTTCCCTTACAAACAAAAAGGAAAAAAAAATGAGCACCCTAGTAGCATAAGGCCTTAAAGAGATATGGAGAAATTATGAACGACTACTTTTTTTAAATTTTCCAATATTTTTATATTTTGAACACGCGATATTTCAAGATCCGCTGGGATTAGCTGTCTTACATTTCGATGTGGTTATATTATACATATTCTATTCCACAGTACGGTTAAAATTAGAAAAGGTGGAACAAACGAGTGGCTGATTATGGACAATGCACTAAAAAAAATTTCGCATTTGTAAATATTTCAAATGATAAAACATGCCTGCATATTTTCTGTTGATGTAAAAAATTAGAAGTTTTCCCTTTACAAACAAAAAGGAAAAAAAAATTGAGCACCCAGTGTTACCATATAACAATTTTTTCAAATTGACTAAAAATATCCAGATTTAAAAATTCTCAAAATAATAAAATGCCGAAAGACAAATTTTTGTAAAATTTTCGTAGACGTTTGCTCTAGTATTAAAAATTGTTATTATTGTAAAAAAAAAATAGCACGGAATCGATTAGTAGTATAAAATGGGTTAAATGTTGTTACTATTATAATAACCGTTAACCAGATAATCTTTCGATAGCATTATTGTAACAGAAAAACGCATCGTTTCGCTTATCAACCTTGAACTGTATAAATGGACCACACCGCATATGAGTGTTATTTTATCACTCATACGCAGTGTGGACCTTAACTGTGGTGTTTTAGAAATTAAAGTAGTAATACTTCCAAATAAAGCGACATGATCAGTAGGGTGAACCTTATTTTTCAACTTAAGATTTTGGGGCGTACTCCCCGCCCCCTTAAAATATTCGTTTGGGTGCCATAATACACCATTAGAGTTGTAATATAACGGAAATGTGTGCCGCATCGCCTTTGATCAGGCCCCTTGAAAATATGGGCATAATTTAAGAAATAATAGGAAAAAAATTGTTTTTATTTTAAAATGTAAAATAAACTTTGTGTTGGTCTTAAACTCAATTAATCAAATAAAAATTATTACATTTCTAGAAAACCGCTAACTTATTTAAATTTGGTGTAAAAAATGCACATATATTCGGGGGATAAATAAAAGTGACTTTTCTTAGTTTGTAAAAATTGTATTCAACAAAAAAGTTGTTCTTGTTGTCAAAACGTTTTATTGAACACATTCCCAATATAATATAAATAAAACAAGTATCATGGATAAGCCGTTCACAAAATATTTGGTGGGAGCGTTTTGATTCTCGAGGTTTTCTACGTTTTCTTAAGACTTTTTTAACAAGGTTTTTGTAATATTTCATCAATATTATTGTGTATGTGGTTTTAGTTGAATTGTTGCTACCTAGTTATATAATATTATTTTTTAGTTTATCGTTAACCCCTGTCACCTGGGGTCATAATTGACCCTCACAGTTCATAGAGTCAAAAATCACAAAGGTGACTTATAAAAGTCATTTTCATATATTTTCCCCTAATTTTAATTAATTTACAAATGTTGAGGTTAAGAAAAAGAATAAACGTTTTTTCTCTAAAAATTATAACCACTATTAATTTTTAAATCAGACTAGACTAGTTTCTGCCTTTTTATGGACAGGCTCATCAGTGATTTTCCATTTAAATTGTATTATTATTTGTGTATTTATAATTGTCAGATTGTCTCTATATGATACACTTACAACCCAGCGGCTGTAAGAATCAAACCTGCGCTGATCTTACATTACAAACGTAACCAATACCAAGCATGACCGTTTAGCGATCACACCCATTTACATTGAAACTTAAAAGAACATGCTTCTTGTTGAACCTTCCTTTTTATTTGGCAAAAACATTTTCCTAAGTAAGGTTTCCTCTTTTAATACATGCGTAAATTTTTTATTTGACATAGAGACCGTAACTCCCCTGGAAATGTTCCTCTTGGTGTAAAACCACATTTTGCAAAACAAATAAGGCTGAATAACGGGAAGGCGTGGGCTCAACCGCCCTGAAGTTGATAAAATATTTGAAATTGTACACTAAGAATACTATGTAGATAACGACCACTGCAAATGTAGTGTGAAAACAAATAAAATTTCTGTTGAAGAAATGACGACTAACATTTCAGTAAATTTAACATTGTCATTTGTTTATTACTGCTCAGAAAATGAAACACGTATGCAATAAAAAATAAACAAACATTATTTGTTTATTTATTAAATAAAAAAAAACTACTGTATAAAATTAATGTAAAATCATTATACAGTAATTTTGTGTGGTTTGTTTTTTTCAAATCTGAAATTCATTATTCAAATAACTGTTTTTTCATTTAAAAATAAAGACACTCAAACAACTACAAATATTTACAGCAGAAGTTCCCTGAGTGTACGATATAGGCGAGTTATTTCTACATAAAACCACTAATTTCCTGAGTTTTTTATACAATAGCATAAGTCCTCAGAGTTTCTAGAATTTTAGAAAATTCTTCGCAGAAAAAAATCTTTATGATTTAAGGGCATTTTAAAGGATTTTCTATAAAAAAAAATCGTCAGAATCGGACGATTTTTTTATTAAAAAAATTTCATTTGAATTTAATTATTTTTTTTAATTAAAAATACCTCATCGTCTAGTTGGTTTTCTGTAGAAAAATTCCTCAGGGTTTCAAGATTTTTCCAAAGGAAAAAGTTATATAAATCTAAGGGCTTTCCTAAAGAAAAACACCTCAGAATCTGAGTGTTTTTATATAAAAAAATATATATCACAATACAGTTAGGAGTTTTCTATATAATAATACCGCAAAAATTTATAATTTTTTTCACAATAGGCAAAAATCTGCAGATTCTGGATATAATATTTAGAATATAAAGTTACACAAAAAGTCTTTAAGATTTTAAAGTATTTGCTAAAAGTCGTCGCAATCTGACGATTTTCTAAAGGAAAATCTCATCTGAATTTAATTAGTTTTCTTAAGGAATAACACCTTAGCATCTGAGAAAAATTTCTCAGAATTTCAAGGTTCCGAGTGAAAAAGTAATATAAATCTTAGGGTTTTTCTAAAGAAAACTCATAGAAAAATATATCACAAGAGAGATGTTTTCTATATAAAAAGCACTCAGAACTTGGAGGAGTTTCTTCTTTAAAATGACTTAGAATCTGCAGGTATTGATACAAATTTAGGAATTCCAGGTCTTTTCTTCAGAAAAAGTCTTCGGGATTCGTTTTTCTAAAATACGGTATAATCTACAAAATCGAAGTGTTTTTCTTTATAGTAAATGCTTACAATCTGAGAATTTTTCTATTGCATAAATTCTACAGGATCTAATTACTTTTTGGTTAAAAACTACTCAATTATGTGAGGATGATTCTTTAGAAAGGACCCTCATTATCTAGGAATTTGTTAGAAACAAATCTTAAGATACTCCATATTAAAACGTCTTATATATTTAAAAGAAAATAACAAAGCTTAATCTAACCCAGATAAATGCAGTCCATCTTCAGAATTTTTGTAATTTCTTAATGGATGACCCCAAAATACCATTCTTCTGTAAATCGTTATTTCTGCATTTAACACCAAAAACATTTGCATTTCTTTATGTTTGGAAATAGGAAATAGTCACCGGCTTAGTCCGGAGAATATGGTGGATGATGGTACCAATTCGTAACCCAATTCATGGAATTTTGCCATTGAGACAGCACACCGTGTGCGGCCGTGCATTATCTTGATGAAAAAGAACTTTTTTCTTGGCCATATGGGGTCGTTTTTTTTTAGATCCTCGTTAAATTGGTCCAATAAGTTGGCATAATATTCGCCGTTTATTGTTTTCCCTTTTGAAGGTAATCGATGTGGATTATTCCGCGTGCATCCTAGAAAACTGTTACCATCACCTTATTGGCCGTCAAACTTACCTTCTTCGGAGCCGGTTCACCCGGAGTGTTGTAATGGTTCCGGAGTGTTGTAATGGACCCATGTTTCATCCACAGTTACAAAACGCCGCCAAAAATTCATTGGAATTGCAGTTAAATATTTCCAAACAATCCTTTCAAGATGTCACACGATTACGTTTATAGTGAAATTCAGCATCATTTGTACTTGTGCGACCTCAACGGAAGCCAGTAAACAACTTTTTTACCATTAAAATCTATGAAGCAGAGTCCCCATAGTATTTATCAAGTTTTTCATTCGTTTGATTGACGGTTTTTTTTTCGCAAAAAATAATGTTTATTGAGCACTCGAAATTCACTTTTTTCCATTTTTAGAAAAATCCACGAGGTTGTATTTTTTGAACAGCTGTTAAACGCAAAGTAAATGACGAACTTGCTGTGTTGCATTTCATATAACTACGAGGGAAGTTCGAAAAGTCATGGACTAATTGATCCGCCTCGATCTTGCCACCTAAACATCAATTTCGGTTTTATAAATTACAATGAAAATATACTCTTTTGCCATCTGACTTTTGGCATTATTTTTGTTGGTTTATTGACAAGTATGTGCGTCTGCCATTTTTAGTTTTTAAAAAAAATATGAAAAGATACGCATTAAATTTACAACCAAATATCAATGTGTATAAATAAAATTTACATTATTATATGTTTTAATTTGTATTATATATTTTGAAAAGTGTTTATAAACATACAATTTGATATATTATGAGCTTAATTCTAAAGAAAAATTGTGCAAATAAAATTTTAAACATGTTATGCTTATTTCCCAGCATTGTGCGTCTTTTTACACAAAACTTACCACACTCAATAAAGTCAGAGTATTCAAAATTCAAATAAATGGTGATTTCAAAAAATTAATTTAAAGTTGTGTCGACTGAAAGTATTGTAACTAACCGATTTTAACTGAGATTGCCAATTAGTTGTCCTAATATTTAAATAGGCATAATAAATGACTATCATTTATAATTATTTAATTTATACATATACAACTAAAATATTTATGGCGTAGTGCGCCCCGGTAGGCTAGTTGTGGCGTTGTGGTGTAATAGTTAGCGCCTTGGACAGTTACACAGATGGTCCCGGGTTCGATTCCCGGTTACGACAACATCAATTTAGAAAAATAATATGTATGAGTTTTCTACCACTTATATGTATCGCTGCGCCCACCTTCGGTGTTTTCATAACACTTAACCCCACCGAAGTAAAATAATGAATC
Source organism: Delia radicum (assembly GCA_021234595.1). Lineage (NCBI taxonomy): Eukaryota > Metazoa > Arthropoda > Insecta > Diptera > Anthomyiidae > Delia > Delia radicum. The sequence goes on along the minus strand of CM037854.1, from coordinate 114,254,521 downwards.
AGGGCTATGAAACAAAAGCTTCAATAAATTCGCCAACTCTACATCAGGTGGCGACAAACAACTGTTCTAAGACTTATCATCTTGCGCAATTACAGTGTTGCCATGTTTGAAGCCCTTCATCTATCACCACCTTTCATCTCTCCACTATCCTCTTTCCAAAGAGTGTTGCTTCTCTTTAGTGCTCGGTTAGGATAATAGGATATAATTTAATACACACAGAGAAATAAAGTTCCAACCGAATTGAAAAGTGTATTTTAATGTTAACAACCTATAAATTTAGTTAGTACAACGATATTTACATTAGATTTCTGAATATTTTGTGAGTTGAAACTAAAATTATGTTGAATTAACCGAACTTTGTTGTGAAAACTAATGCCAAGTTGTGCCAACCGACAGAAGTTCGTAATTAACGAATTTGAGACGTAGTAACCGAATTTCAGTTGGCTAATAGCTAAATTTTTCTCTGTGTGTATGATTATTAATAAATAAAATAAAATAAAATAAATTTATGGGGTAACTAAAATTATCGATTGTTTTTCAACTAATATTTTCCCTGTGTGCAGAAAATCTTTTTAAAAATTTTTAGAAGCGTTCGCAAATGAAAATCAAAAAAAAAAAAAACAAATGTGAAAAAGAAAAAATATGATGACACTCTCAAAACAAAAGATTTTCGAACTATAGAAGATTGTACTAAAAAATGGTTTTGAAAAAATTTAATTAAGGTGGCACACCACACTCTTTTACAACAAAGTATGTTTGTTTTTGTTAAACAACGGAAAAAGTACTGCCACCCCTGGCTTAGTTGATAAATAGGCGATTAAAATAGACGATGACTATGAAGATGAAGAATAAAAAACAAGTAGAAGCTTCTCATAGTCATGACATTATTTATGAGCAACATTAAATCCTTTTTTTATATTATATTTTGTATTTGTCTTTAATGTGTTGTTTTATGCCGTTTAGAACAGATAAGGAGCATTACAAAGCCTAAACCCCACCCAAGGACAACAATTTCTCCTTAAAAACATTTTATACGGCATTTTATTGTTTATTTCACAAATTTTTAGACAGACATTAATGCTTACTTATGTAGGTTAAAACTTTAAATATGATAATACCATAGCGATTTTTGATTAATCTCTAATTTAATGTTTAAGTTATTTTGTACATATAAATGCTATAATCAGCTAAATTGTGTATAATTATGATGATAAATTTTAAAAGATATTTAGTTGTTTGGTTTTTTTGAAAATAAGTTAATTTGTTTGAAATGGATTAAAAAAAAACACCGTTCTTAAAATTATTCATTTAAATACCACGTATAATAATTTTTGTTTGTAGATTGACTATTTTGATAAAATTACAACCATTCTAATCTTTAGAATTTGTGGTAGATTAAAAATTAAACAAAATATGTAACACATTAATTCTATTATATAGAATATATAGTTTAATTTTGACGTCTTCTTATATGTGGCTTTCCACGCAAACTGTGCAGATGAAAAAACATGATCGAAGCAATGTCAAACATACAAACTGGGACAAGAAGTTATCATATTATGATCCTAAGAAGTATAAACACGATTGACCAAAATATGATGTTCTTAAACTATCATAACATGATGCTCTTTTCTCTGGCTTAAGTATTTGTTCTCCTATAAGAGTCAAAACTAAACTGATAATTTTTAAAATTTTCCAAAAAAATCACGAAGTAGGGCGTGGAACTCTTCAGTTTTTATGTTTTCTAAAAGGAAAGTATTTTAAAATCTAAAGCTTTGAAAATAAAAGATTGTTTGATTTCACAGCATATATAGCCAAATCCCGAACCTGACAGGTAGGTACGTACGCCTGGCGGGTGCCATCTTTCAGGAGAACCGGATAAAGTGGTCGATAGATGAATTTTCTTCATTTAAATCTTCGGGTCCAGATGGGATCTATCATTGTCTCTTACAGAGAGGGATGGACTTAATTGTCCCACAACTGGTTAGGATATTTAGATCGAGTCTATTATTCGGGCATGTACCGAGACCCTGGAGGGAGGTTAGAGTGGTCTTTATACCGAAGGCGGGGAAAAAGTCTGTGCAGCTACCTAAGTCTTTCAGACCAATTAGCTTGAGCTCGTTTCTCCTCAAGACAATGGCCGATACATGAGCTACAGTTCGCGTATCAACGGGGGTAAGTCTACCGAAACTGCTATCCATCATGTTGTCACGACAATAGATCGGGCACTGGGGGCAAAGAACATTGCCATTTGTGCATTTATTGATATACAGGGCGCTTTTGACAACACGTCCTACAATGCGATTAGCGTATCCATGGCTAGGAAGAGCATTCCTCCAATCATAATTAATTGGACATTGGAGATGCTCCGCTCTAGGATAATCACGTTTGGAATAGGGACTACTTGTAGGACCGTGAATACGACCAGGGGGTGTCCTCAGGGTGGCGTTTTGTCGCCATTACTATGAACACTGGTCGTTGGGTTTCAGGACCTATGGATACGCCGATGATCTTGTCATTTCCGTTGTGGGCTGGGATGACAGGACCATCTCCGAGCGTATACAACAGGCTCTGAACTTCACTCTTTCGTGATGCCGGGAAAAGGGGTTGTCTGTCAATCCGTCGAAGACAATCCTGGTACCATTCACGAGAAGGAGAAAACTTAACCTGTCTATGCCGGTCGTTGGGGGTGTGACGGTTGGCTTCTCTAGCAGTGTTAAGTATCTTGGAACGAACATCTTGACCACGTCTCCAAGAAGGCCACCAGGACATATTATACCTGCCAGAGGCTTTTCGGGAGAACATGGAGCCTAAGGCCATAAATGGTCTACTGGTCGTTCCATACTATTGTTAACCCGATGATCACCTATGCTGCCCTTGCATGGTGGCCAAAAGTTGAGCAGAGTAAGGCAAGGGATGCTCTTAAGAGAATCTACCGTCTTGCGTGTGTTGGCATTACAGGGGCCGGCGGAACTTGCCCGACGGATGCCTTGTAAGTTATGCTGGGGATCCCGGCATTGCATATTTCTGTAATGGAGGTTGCCAGTATGGGTTCCTCTAGACTTAGTGAACTCGGTGGCATGAGGGGGGCGACCTAAGGGGTCACTTGAGGATCGCGCGCATCTTAATAGATGACCCGATTTCTAAGGTTGCGGACAGAGTGTCATCGGAGTGGATCTTTGATAGATATTTTGATGTGTTATTGTTTGACAGAGACATGTGGACCAATCAATCCTGGGAACCGGAAGGTGGTTCTCAGTTGTGGTTCACTGATGGCTCTAAGCAGTCGAATGGGAACACTGGTGCTGGCGTCTTTGGACCAGGCTTCCAGCGTGCTTTACCTATGGGAAAATGTGCGTCAATTTTTCAGGCGGAGATTTGGGCCATCTGCGTATATGCAGGGGAATGCCTGCGAAGGGGAACGCTCAGATTATTAAATTAGAGCATACTTTATGTGCTTTAGAAAAAATATTTTTTTTTTTTGTTTAAATGAAAAGAATAAATATTTAATATGTATTTATATGAGCAAAATTTTAACATAAAATCCGTATTTTTTCTCAAAAAATCCATAATTCCACAGATTTAACTAAAAAAAGTCACATTAGAAAATAGTATTAATTTTTATTTATAAATATTCATAAACAGAAAACAAACATTTCAGAAAATAAAAATTAAAGAAAAACTTAAAAGGCTTTTTATTTACTTCATTTCATTAATTTCAAAAGTATTATTTACTTCATAATCATCATTAACTTCATAATCATCATTATCTTCATTATCATCATTAAAAATGGTCTTCATCATGATCATTAAGTAAATCCAACATGGACCGTAAATAATGATTATTGCTCGTTTTTTTGAATCAAAAAATCAATCACTTAGAAGAGACATAAAAAAAATTTATTGCACCATTATTATTATTTTTTGACAATCTTTGCATATCCGTCATGATTTTTAAATTTTTAATTTTAAAGTTTTCTTCAATGGTAATGATTATTTTTGAGTAATAATAAAAAAAATCAGCCATAATCATTATTTTGAGCAAAAAAAATAAAACTCAAAAATAATCATTATTTATGATTTTTATTTTTTTCGCTCAAAATAAAACTCACTTTCAATGTGTGGGATTGACATATCTCAGGAAGTAGGAGGTGCTTATCGAAGATTATGGTATCAATCTCTTTTTTGGAAGATTCTTTAGCAGATTAATGCATCAAACATATTTGTGGGCGAAGTTTAAGGGGTTAATTTTTAATTTAAAAATAGGCCTTTTTTTGCCGTATTTTGTGAAAGTAGCAATGTGTGGGATGGACATATCTCAGAAAGGAGGAGGAGCTTATCCAAGATTTTGGTATCAATCTCTTCTTTGGAAGATTCTCTAGCACACTAATGCATCAATCATATTTGTGGGTGGGTTTACGGGGTTAATTATTAATTTCAAAATAGGGCTTTTTTGCCGTAAAGTCAAAATTTGGAAGCTCGATTTTCACCGTAGACGTATGTTTTAGTGGACTTTTTTGCTCAGTACAATCCCAAGAATCAGAAACGGGAAGCGCCCATTAAGATTTTTTTCCTTCCATACTAATCGCCCCATCCTAATATGTATATATATTTACACCATAGCTTGGGAATTTCGATTAGAATTAGAAATCATTACGATTAGAGAAATAAAATAATCTAATGATTAGAATTTAATTTTGATAAAAATTTCAGATTACTAATTGATTTGATTAGAAATAATCAAAAATCTAATCACAATTAGTGACGATTATCATTTCTAATCAAATCTAATCAAAAATAATATAAAAAATAATTGATTAGATTTCTTGATTATTTTTGATTAGATTTGATTAGATCAACTATTTTTAACTATTTTTGTGAAACAAAAATATTTATTTATCACATTTGTTGCTATATTTACATATTGTAACAGTTTTTGAATATTGCATAAAATTACATACGGTGCACCCTGTTCTTTAAATAAACACTAGACACAGCTGGTTCACTTTGTTGTTGTGTTATTATTAATGTGAATTTTCAACATGACAAGTACAAGTATAATTTTTTTGTTTACTTAATATTGAAAATAAAATCTTCGTCGTAATGGATCCAATTGTTTTCGAAGACCAAGACTTCTCCGCAGACGATGATGTATGTGATCCAAATTATGTACCGACGAAGGTGATCCGGAACATAGTTTCGGAGAGCGAGCCGGCAGTGAGTGCTAAAAGAATGCGTAGCAAATGGGAGTACAACCGCTAAATGTGTTGCCTGTCACAAATTAATAAAAGGCACAGGTGAAGTTACCTCCAACTTCATCTCTCATTTAAAAGTTCGGCACAGCGAGTTGCACAAAAAGTATATGAGGATGAAAGCAGGTCCTTCCGATGAAAGCACGTCGCCGGAAGCTTTCGAAAAAAAAATTATTCGCTTTCTGGTAGACTGCGCGTTACCGGACCTGTTTAGTGGCAACTGGATTAAAAGTTATGTGTCAGAAAACAGCCATGAAAAGACTCGATGAAACATACAACAGCATGGTGACTACGGTACAGACAGCCATGTCGTCATCGAAATAATTCTGCACCACAGCGGACATTTGGTCGGGTAATCACAGGAGTTTCTTGGGTTACACCTGTCATTGGCTTGATCAAAATTTCCAAAGGAAGTCAGCTGCGTTGGCGTGTAAGCGAATACTTGGTGTCCACTCGGCGGAGAAAATCGCGCAAATGATCGGGGATATGAACACTGTCTTTGGACTCAACACGACCAACATTATAATGACCATCACGGACAACGGGTCGAACTTTGTCAAGGCATTTCGTGACCATGGCTTGAGGCAAAGTGATTATGATGGCGAAGAGGCAGAGGAAGCGAAGACGAAATGCCGATTTTCGAAAATGACCAATATTTGCCGAAGCACGAAAGGTGTGCCAGTCACACACTGAATTTACTGGCCACCACTGATTTCCAGAGGATTTTTCGAGAGCAGCCAGCACTGTATATTCAACACACAATGGTAAAATTTATACATAAATTATTTGAAATACAACTTACATTTCACTTACTTACATTGATTTCTTACACACGATCAAAAAGTGCCATCAGTTATGGAAAAAGTGCAAATGGCCGAAATCCCTCCGAAGTCATCCAGAGCATTTTAGGTTCAGCTCTTCTTGTACCAGTAGTAACTAGGTGGAACTCACTATATGATGCAATCGTGAAGTTACTACAGTTCAAGGAGAAATTGGATGAGCTTGCCGATGAACTGACTCTGCCTCCTTTTTCAGGTGGTGATTTTCAATATTTGGAGTCGTACAAGCTGCTAATGGAGCCCATTGCCCAAACTTTGGACTTTCTCCAAGGTGAAGCCAATGTGAAGTATCGTTGTATTATTCCTACGTTACTTTCTTTGAGCAACAAGCTGCTAAAATTATCCAGAAAACCCGAGATTTTGGGAAAAATTAGCTCAATAGCAGTGCAATTAGAACAGCAATTGAGAGTAAGGTTTAAATTGTATTTCGCATTGGCGCCAGAGGTAAACATGGCAATAGCGGCAGCTGTATTGACTCCAAATGTGAAAATGAAATGCTGGCGGGTTATCCAAAAAACATCGCCTGACTGTACTGAGGAGCAGATCAGCAAAAGGGTGATTGAAGTCATATGCACTTTGTTCAAAAATGGTTCTTCATATAATGCAACGGACGTGCCGAATTTGAGTAATGACAACTCATTTTATGATTTCGATGATGACGGTAAACTTTATCAGTATTTCATGATTTTTCAAACTTTATATTATTTTCCTTACAGAAGATGACGTTCCCAAAACCCCCGGTAACACCAACCGAGTCCAACGGTTTCAAAAATGCCATAAGCAATCAGTTTTACGCTTACTTAAATGACCCGGATCCCGGCCCTGAAATTTGGACCAAATATAATGTTTTGAAGGAAGCATTCCTATTGTGTAACACCCCACTGACGTCGTCAGCACCCGTTGAACGACTATTCTCATTTGCAGGCATCATCAATACTCCAAGACGAAATTCATTGTCAGACTTTTCTTTTGAAAGTTGGTATTAATGAAGTCTAATGTCAATTTTTTGTGAATTCTATATAAGCAGAATCAGCACACATTTAAAACGACGTAGTTGTAATATATAACTATTTCCTTTTTTTACAGAACTTACTGAATATGCATTTTTGTTTTTTTTTTGTTTGACATTCTGTAAAATTCGTTCTTTATATTTATTTTAGGTATAGTATGTATAAATGTAAATAGTATGTAAATATATATGTATGTGGCAATATAGAATGCAATTTTATGCAATATTCAAAAACTGTTACATTATGTAAATATAGCAACAAATGTGATAAATAAATATTTTCTTTTCACAAAAATAGTTAAAAATAGTTGATCTAATCAAATCTAATCAAAAATAATCAAGAAATCTAATCAATTATTTTTTGGATTAGTTTTGATTAGATTTGATTACAAATGCTAATCGTCACTAATTGTGATTAGATTTTTGATTATTTCTAAACTAATCAATTAGTAATCGTCTAAAATGGCTAACTAATCATAATTAATCAATTTTTCAGCACAATTAAAATTTCTAATCCAATTGCTAATCATTAGGATTTCTAATCATTATTCCCAAGCTATGATTTACACCTACATGAAAGTGAGTTTTATTTTGAGCGAAAAAAATAAAAATCATAAATAATGATTATTTTTGAGTTTTATTTTTTTTTGCTCAAAAATAATGATTATTGCTGATTTTTTTTATTATTACTCAAAAATAATCATAACCATTGAAGAAAATCATTAAAACTCATAACATAATCATTATTGTGTAATTTTTATTATAAAACTCATAATGATTACGGTCCCTGAAATCCAATGCAGACTTGGCATTTGCTCCATTTTTTTTTTACAAACTATTTCTCATGCTTGAAATGAATGGATCAGAATTAAAAAGAAATCTATTGAACACGTCTTCTTTGGTATTTTTCCTACTGCATTTACGCGAAAAGTGCTCCTATAACTTTTAAAGTTCTTATTTCTAGCTTCTTGAGATTCTTCAGTTAGTTGTCCAATAGGTAATGGTGAAAGCGATATAATTTCTGGCCCGTGAATAAAGTATTTATGTAGAGTAGGAGGCATATAATACCATGTATAATTTTTAACAAATATCCTGGCAGTATCATTAGCGAAATTTGAAAATCATTCAATAGTGACCTCAATGCCACTGATAACAACTATTAATATTGTATGCATATTTCTTAACAACTGAAAATCAATTTTTGTAATTTCTGCAGATACTTCACCATTCTTAAAAAAACGCCTTGCAGTATTCCCATCGTCTGAGTTTCCAAGTTTGGTAAATTATTAGAAAGTCCTATTTTTTCGCTGGAATTGAGTGTTAATTTTGATTCTTTTCTGGTAAATTGGTCACCCTCGTGAACATAGGTGATCAAAACGCCACTCACGCAGCCATATCTATTAAATATCAAAATATATTGACAATAATATCAACAACAACAAAAATAGCTAACATTGATAGTAAGACAATAGTAACAACCAAAACACTGTGGGTATGGTAACAAAGGAATTTTGAAAACAAGCCTTTTTACATAAAATTGTTAATATCTTAAAACGGGGCAACAAAAAGGCAAACTTTTTTGTTTGTAATACCAAATAGAAATCCCATACTTTTCAAAAAACACAACTTCAAAGCCGGCACTTTACTACTTTGTTACTTCTGGTCCATCATATATGGAAAATACCCCGATTTTAGAGCTTTTTTTTTAAAAATATTACAAATATTTTCACACATTTTTTTAGAAACACAAAATCATTTTTAGTACACTTAAATACCTGAAGTTGAAGGTTCCATCATAAAAGTTTAACTTTATTAATTTTAAATTTAAAAAAATAAGCACTGCTTTTTATCAAATTTCAATTTTTTCACTTTTTAAGAAAACAGTAATAATTAGCTAACTTTGACAGCTCACTACGGATGAAGTAAACAACTTAGATGGTTCAAATTTTAAATAGTGATGTAGAATTTTATCTAGTTTTACTCGATACCAATCATTATGGCAAAAACTTAATTCTAAAATTTCAATTAAGCGCCACTTTGGACCCATTTCAACCCAATGTGTGTCGTCTGGGTTGGTCATGGAATGCATTCAGACTCTCAATAGGCTCGGTAGGGGCAACTCTCTAACCTTGGGGTGGATTCCTGGTCATGAGGGGCATGAGGGCAACGGGAGGGCAGATTGTCTTGCCAACCGCGGGGCCGAAGGCCCTTTATTGGTCCTGAACCAGTCTGTGGAATACCTGCGGGGTATGTTAGGGAATGGCTCAGGGCATGGAGAGAGTCTGAAATCTCTGGTTACTGGGAAAACTCTCCTGGCCAGCGCCAGGCTAAGAGATTGATCTCTTTTTCCAGTAGGGGGGTCGAGGCGACTCTTTTCGCTTGAAAGGGGGGTTTGAGGACCCTGGCGTCGTACTTAACTGGACACTGTAATCTCAGATACCATCTGCAGGGTCAATCAGACACAGATATGTGTAGGTTTTGTGAGATGGTGTCTGAGACCTCGGAGCATGTTCTCTGCGAATATCCCAGGCTTTGTGATAGGAGACTTGGGTTTCCAGGGGATCGCTTCATTTCGCCTTCCGACATCGCGAACATTTTGCCTAATAGGATAATTAGCTTTATAGGTAGCTTGAATCCGTAGGTAACTTTAGGCAGCACAAAAGACCTACATTGGTCGCAGTGCATAGTGCTTTCTGCTGTAATCTAATCTAATCTAGCCAAATCTAATTACATCGATCTCCAAAACGGGGACGAATTACATCTGATCAAATCTGGGAAGATCTGGGAAGATCTGATCAAATCTGGACTGGTCTGATATTTTAAATTTTTCTCTTTTTTGGAATGCGCTCTGGCCGCCGGGTTCATCTCAACAATTTGTTTAGTCCTAGATAATCCTCAGAGCAAAGTGCTGTTTTTGTCATTTATGTTTAATCATATGCGAACACAGATTGACACGAAATATCAATTAATTTTCTTGGATTTGAATATGTACAAACTATTTATTGATTATTAAATAAACCTTCTTAATAATATATGTTTTTATTTTGCATTCTTTCTATTTTGTAACAAACGGAATATTTTTACATTCCAAGAACAATTTATAAGTACATACAAAAAACTGATGAATATTTATTGAAGTTTTCCCGAATTTTTCAAATTTTTACAATTATTTTGTCTTTTGTTTTATTGAGCTAAAGATCCTTTATTTTATAATTATAATTATTTATTTCCAATATTTCGTCTTCGCATTGGAAGACTTCTTCAGGGAAATTTTTTTTTTTATTATTTTCTCTTTTTTAGAATTCGGTCTGGCCGCCGGGTTCATCTCAAAAATTTGTTTAGTCCTAGATAATCCTCAGAGCAAAAAAAAAAAAAAAATTCCCTGAAGAAGTCTTCCAATGCGAAGACGAAATATTGGAAATAAATCATTATAATTATAAAATAAAGGATCTTTAGCTCAATAAAACAAAAGACAAAAAAAATTTATTTAAAAAGATCGAAGAAAAAATAAGAAAATTTTTACAAATAAATAAAATAATAAACAAAATAAAAATTAAAGAAACAATTTGAAGTGCAAAAAAAATCGCATTACTTAACATATGGAGAACCGTTAAAAAAGCCTCTGATATGGGGACACAAAATTAAAATTAAGTTTAGAAAATATAATATGTGGTACATCATCTCGGACATTTCGGACATAATTATGATCAAATGAAAGCATGTTTTGTTTTGTCAACAATATATTCTAAGATAATATAATTATTATGAAAATTATTCAAGTTCGAGGCAATACTCTATATTTCTTCATTAGGATATTGTCCTAACAAATAATCTATAGAGTTTTTTGTTTTCAAATTTATTATTTGCCCCTTTCAGGAATGTGTTGATAGATCTATTTCGGGAATTTTCTAGGCTCCCATCATCAGAACACGTTTTGAAAGAGGTAAAAATCCCATGCCAAACATCAAACATTCATATAAACTAGTTTACTCACTACATGAGAACTAGTATATATATGAGCTCGAAGTTAAAGATTGTCACTATTGATCGAAAAATAAATTGAAAACTTGTTTTTTGTGTATATGTCTACCTTTGGTAAATATTCAATACACATTTTTCTTTCTTTTCCGTTTGAGTTGTACAAAAGTTTCTTCTTTATAAAGCGTGTTTTTTTAGAGTGTCATAATTTTGAATTGGCATCACTGCTTTATTTGACCACCCACTTAACAGCTGAGAGTTGCTTTTTGTTTAGTTTGCTTTCAAATTTCATTATGAATCGACTTACATTAGGGCAACGCGTGCAAATTTTAATCAAAATAATTGTTGTATTCGTTGTTGTATTTTCCGATGAAGCAAAATTTTTGGTTGAATGGGTACGTAAATAAGCAGAATTGTCGCATTTCGAGTGAGGATAATCCACAAGCTTTTGTCGAAACACCATTACATACAAAATTACTGTTTGGTGCGTTCAATAACGATAATGGTCAGAATGTTACTGTCAATGTTGAACGGTATAGGAACATGATTAGAAATTTTTTCGTACCTCAATTACGTGGCATTAATCTTACTGATATGTGGTTCCAACAGGACGGAGCCACATGCCATACAGTGGGCGCTACAATTGATGTACTCAACGAAACTTTTGATGAAAAAATAATTTCACGTAATGATGAAAAAATAATTGGCCAACAAACTCGTGTGATTTAGCCCCATTGGATTATTTTCTTTGCGGTTATGTTAAGTCACTTGTTTACGTCGATAAACCACAAACAAGAGAACACCTGTAAATCAACATTCGAAGAGTTATCGGCGAAATACGGCCGCAAATGCTGCGAAAAGTTGTTGAAAATTGGTGTTCCAGATTGCGCCTTCTACCACGGCCACATAGCAGAAATCATATTTAAACATTAATTTCATAAAATTTTCTTTCCTATAAAGCTCGTTTCATTCATATAAAAAATATATTTAATTGTTTTACTATGATTTAAACTTGTGTCACTCTATAAAAACCACCTGATGCCGTTCTACTGACCAGTCCGTAACTTTTTTGCTTATATAAATAAACGTTGAAATTTGCTATAATTTGGCACCTAAATTTGGGTACAATAAATAAAGGGGTTGGCCAAATTATTTGTACGTCTAAAGTGTATTGCAAATAATCTGATATTTAAACAAAATATTTCCAAATATTGCGAAATGCATAATATCGAAAGTTATTATATTAAGTCTAAGCATTTTTTAAGATGTGTATAAAAATATTACCTTTTTAGATGTTCAAACATTTTTTGTTAAATTTTTATTCTTTGGTTCTAGTTGGTTATAAACTGTTGGTGATAATAACAAGTAGTTTCAAGGTAAAATTCATGCGCAGATTCTGATAAAGAAACTGAAATGTTTGTAAGGCTTCCAGTTTTTTTTTCTATGGTTGCTACATTTTTTGCGGTAACCCTAAATAACTGTTATTTGAATTTTAAAAACAATTGCACGATTTTGGGTTTTTGCTATTAGTTAGGTGTTTTGACTTAAAATCTACAGAAATATAGCATATTTTGAACTGATCGTAAAACATCTATATAATTTTTTTTTAAATTTGTATTGTCGAAATTTTGCTGTGGAAATGCTTTCTAAGTTTTATATTTTCTCAAAAATTTTTAATTTTATGTAGATTTGATCCAACAATTACCCTAAGTTAAGTTTAAAGCACCTTTGATTGTCCAAATGTATTTATTATTTAAACAACTCACTACAAGTGACCCGAATCTTGCTGAGGGATTATCCTTTCTTTTTCTTGTAACGGCTTTAGTTTTAATTAAATGACATTTAAATATAGATACAAAAAATTAAAAAATAATCAGAAATCCCAAATGAAATTTAATGTTTGTACATATAGAGTCTTTCAAGGAAACTGCACAGTGGGTAATCGGCAGATTTGAATGAAACTTTGATATAGAGGATAAAAAAAGTAACAGATACGTATTTTTTTAGATGCGCAATCTCAAGTTAAGGGAATTAAAAAGTGCGTTCAAACATTACCCAATTTGCAGTTTTTTTTAATAAAAATGAAAACAATATTAAACAATTTTAAATTCATTTTCATCGGGATAAACATTAATTGCATTTATTGTAATTAAATGTGCTAAAGTCCCAAAACTTATTTAACAAATTGTGAAAACAATCTGCTGTAGGCTTGTCCCTATCCGGATTTCATTCCTGCCCAAGGAAATCTTCAGGGGACTTTGTTATTAGAATTTCTAGAGATATTTGTTATGTTAAATGAGAATTTCTTGTCCTCGTCTAGGAGCGTGATTCAAAACTTAAAATATCAAAGAAATAACAAAAACAACAACAAAATATTATCACAATTGGCTTTGTCACCTTCCAAATACTACTCTGTTTTATTGACAGACCTAGCAATGTAGTGACGTTTATTGAAGTAAATCAACAATAGAAAATCATATTTTCTATTAGTGTCAGTTACATTTAAATTTGCACAAGCACCTGCATATTTTGCTAAATAAGTTTTGGGACTTTAGTATAGTTAATTACAATAAATATATTAAACAATATTTAACAACCCCAAAACACGTATTTTCAAATTCAATAAAAATTTTAAATCGAAAACTTGAAAAAAACGAAAATACAGTGTTGGAAAAATATTAGTGATGAGTGCTTATATTTCAATAGAAAATCTTTGTTATAGAGCGGAGTTTTTATTTTTTTTTAAAAACCAAAATACAATTTTCAATTCGGTTGGGACTTTATTTTACAGTGTATACACTCACAATATTTTTACATAAAGACTACTGAATGTACACATTAAATTAGTTAAATTTACATAAGAAAATGTAAATTTCACATACAATTTTTTTTTTCAAACTCAACAGTGCACAAAACGACACTTAATCTGAAAATTTCGAATATTAAAAAAAAAATCAATGGGATAAACTTGTATTTTTTCCATAATCGGGAAAAATCGAAAACGTTTGCTTTCCAGTCATTATTATACTTAAATTAAAGGAAATTCCAGTCAATTCAATGGAAATTTCGTTTGGCTTCCGAAAATCCACATTTGATATTCTAATTTTACATAATTGTTAAGAAAATGTAAATTTAACAAACATTATGTTTTTCAAACTAAACAGTGTACCTCATTTTCGATACTGTTTAGTTTGAAAAGAAAAAATATGTGTGAAATTTGCATTTTCTTTCACTTAATCTGAAAATTACGGATATTAAAAAAAACAATATAATGAATTTGTATTTTTTTCAATAATCGGGAAAATCCAAAATGTTTGTTTTCCAGTCATTATTATACTCAAATTAAAGGAAATTCCAACCAAATTAATAAAAATTTCGTGGGCTTTCCAAAAATCCACATTTCATATTCGATTTTTGCAGAGTTGTTATATCTGAATAGCATCTGTTTGTACAATACCATTTCAGATATAATTGTATACTATTATAAAAATGTAATTAAATTGTATCGCGTCATTATTTGGATGTAATTTAATCTGATAGCATAAAGTAATGCCGAATTATATGATTATATAAAGTCAATTTATCGTATAAAAGTGTATAAAGACACATATTAAATTAAGGATCATATAATTTTTTCAATTAGGAATCTCTACTATTCAACAAAATTATTTGTCAATTTTAACAATTTTAAAAATGTTCTTTTTAAAATTTTATCAAAGAAGTTCAGTTTGTTTTAAATAAGTGCATCAAAAGAAAACGTTCGTGCTAAAGGTTTGACTGTAATACATAGTCCAATTGCAGCATTCTAGTTTTATTTGTTTTGAAAAAAAAAAAAATTTTTAAGTTTATATAATAGGGACATTTTAAAAATAATGAGCACAAAAACAAAATTTTCTACATTAGGTCTTCTGATTTTAGTAAATCTTCCCAGCCATTAAAAGACAAACGGATCACCGCTTCATACGCACATTAGTTGTCAAGTGGTGCA
The DNA here is from genome assembly GCA_021234595.1 of Delia radicum. NCBI lineage: Eukaryota > Metazoa > Arthropoda > Insecta > Diptera > Anthomyiidae > Delia > Delia radicum. Next base: position 114,239,455 of record CM037854.1, on the reverse strand, counting down.
AGTTCTTTCCTAATCTCAAAATTATAACGTCATTAGACAAAAGGTTGGCGTGTTCAAAAAGCGTCAGACAAGCAGTGACGGAAAAATATTTCTAACAGTGACAACATTAGGTGATCTTATAATTAGATATAAGTAAACAAATATGATATATAGCGTTTTAAACCACGCCTTTTACTCTCTGGCACTGAATCAAAGAAATTTTTTTGACAATCCCTACCCCCGCGATCTTACCCCATCAAGCAGAAGAAAACTCGTCGTTACATATTATACCAGAGTGTATTCTACCCTTGCCAACACTACGTATAAGTATTATTATTATTAGTGTTTGAATTAATATTACTCATAAGACAACTAAAGGTTGAAATATCCAAAATCTTTTTCAAGTATTTTCTACAAAATTACTTGACAAATAAAAATAAAATTTTTGATTTAAGTAGGCTATTATCTTCTGATTTTATTTTAATAAAAATATTTCTGAAATTATAGCTTCAGAGCTTCATCGAAAAAAACTTATTCTGCACGAATATAATAACAATAAAAACGTTTCCATACGTTTGATAGCAAAAAATGTTAAATTACCATATTCCATAGTAAGAAACATTATTAAAAACTTTAATGAATGTCCTGTCATGGCATGGCCAAAGGGATCTAAAAGCAGCGGAAAATGTAATAAAAGCTTTTAAAGAGGAGCTTAACATTTTAACTCGAGCAGTCACGTGTAAAATTAAGAAATCGCAAATGTTTGTTCAGAGTGTCCAAAGGAGTATTCGATTCAACTGTTATAAAGCTCAGGTATGCCCAGACAGGATTTCAAACCAAACTTATCAGCAACAACACGCAGTCGACTCCTTTACGAAAAACAATTAACAAAATAAAATTGCGTGATAATGGACGATGAAATATATTGCTTTTAAAACTTCTGGAACATTGCAGGACAAGACTTTTATACAGCCTGTAGTCGTGGTAATTTTCCAGAGCAATGTAAGCATAAAATTTAGTCCAAATTTCCAAAAAAAAGTACCTGGTTTTTCAAGCAATTGGTTCTTGTGGGAGAAATTCTTTACAACTAGTACAATAAATGGTGAAATTTATATAGAAATTTATATTTCTAGCTTAAAAAAGCTTCATTTACCATTTGTAAGATCTCACAAAACCGTTATTTTGGCCCGAACTAGCCAGTTGTCATTATGCAAGAGCCACAATTGAATGGTTATAACAACAACAAAATCGACAAAAATAAAACAATCCACCAAATTGTCCAGAACTGCGTCCAAAAGAAGAATATTGGTCAATTATAAAAGGAACTGTAAAGAAGATAGGAATGTCAACTGTAGAAGAGTTCAAATGTAAATGGAATTTGGCCAGAAAAGTGCATGAAAGTCTCGTGCAAAAACTAATGGGACGAATTTGAAAAAAACTTTACTCAGCGAAGCTACTTAACTGAACCTCTCACCAAGTCCGAACGAAGACCGGTTATGCAAAATAACTTTACTAAACTGCTTTTTACATAGAAGAAAACTCCTGAGCCCGGCCGCAGGAAGGCCACGCAGAAAAACCTTACTCATCGAAGCCACTAAACTGCCTGCCTATAGCGTAGGAGAAAACACATAAGCCCCGCCGAAGGCGTGTCAAGCAGAAAAACTTTCCTCAGCGAAAGCATTCATAGGACTGACTGGAGGACAAAACCCTGAAGCCAGTAAATTTTGTACGATCACCTCCACTCGGATATCCTTGGGTTATGCCAACGATAGCAACTAAAAAGTTATATTTTCATGTAAAATTCATTATTTGAACAGTAAATTTTACAAAAATAACAAAAAAAAACACTAAAAAAACTTTCTCCACATTTTTGTACTTAAAATATACTTAAAATAGAGGGCGCTACGTATCATGGATCATAAAAATAGTATAATTTTTGAAATCTTGACGAAATTTCCTTTCATTAGCATGCCCACACCTATATGCTTCTACGCATGCTCTGGGCCGACAATAGAAAAAAGTTTCTTTTTTTTAATTCCAGTGATAATTTTTTTTTGGAAGGAACGCCTCATAATTGGCAGTTTTGCTAAAAGTAATATCCCATTGACAAACGTTGCTTATATGGAAGCAGGTTTATAACGGAGTAATCCGAAAATAATCCCTTACAAACCTGCTTACATATGCCATGATAATTATATGGCGAATTCCTACTTGGAAGCATTACTTTAAGGCAAAATAAACGCGGATTTCAACGTTTATAAAGAGCAGTGATTTCATGAATTTCAGCAAAATCATATTTCATGTCTACATTATTACGATTAAAAGTAATAATATGAATATACATACATAATTTATTTTACATACAATTCTACAGATATTAGTTTTTTGTTGTTAACATTTTGAATTATTTTACTTTTTTTACTGCTCCACGTGCTAGCTCTTCAGAAAACAGTTAAACGACTAATTATTTTTATTTCATACTCGAATACACCAAACACAATCGGAAATCAATAGGGAAATTTTTTACAGATCGTTTATAATCGACAATATGAAACTTTCTCCATTACAACCTGCATCCTAATAAGGGATTAAGGTAAGCTACTTACAACCTGCATCCTTGTTAGGGAAAACAGTTACCTCAAAATTTTTATTTGTTTATTTTTATACGAAAATTATTCGTTTCTTTTGCTGCTTCTCAGTATTATGTAATAGTAAGCACATACATAAGCGCATTTGTTTTATCCTGCTTCTAAAAACATGAAAATTTTTTATTGGGATATATTTTTGATTACTTTATATTGTTTTTAATTATTTGTAATTGCAAGTAATCTTGATTACTTTTAGATTATCTGTAATCGTGATCAATCAGTAATTGTTTAATAGAGAATTACATAATCACTACTATTATTTTTAAAATGAAATCGAATTTGTTTTTTTTTTATTAATTAATAATCATATAATTACAAATTATATACTATTACCCTAACCGAGCACTAGCTACTACGGCCTTCGGCGCGTTGTAGCGAAAACAGACCAGTGCCTCTGGTGGGAATCGAACCCACGACCCCCGCACTGATAAGCCAGCACGCTACCAACTAGCCTACCGGGGCGCACTGAAATCTAATTTATTAGTATCGAAATTTAGCAGCTATGGTTATAACTAAATTTAAATAATTTGAATGTTAGTTTTCTCTAATTAAATTTATTATAACAATTAATTTTACATTTTGTTATCGTTGCAAGCTAATTTTTAGAAATAGTTGTTTATCAATTTAAAATATTTCAACCTTTTATACTACAATTGATTTTAAAATTAAACAATATTGCCTGTACTTTTAAGCAAGATTTAAGTAAAAATGTTAGTTACACCAGGAAACAAATTAAGCCAAAATTGTTTTATTCTAGTCCAAATTCTAACCAAATTTTAAAAAAAAATTTAATTTTTGAAAGGTTTAGCTCACCATGCACACACTACTTCATTGAAATTTATTACAGGTGCAAATAAAGGTGCATGTTGCTTCCTTTTCTCAGATTTTTTAAACTATTTGTACGGTTTTTTTTTATGAGTGTATTTTTATCTGTTTGAAAATAAAAAGTTTTCGATATACGAATTTATAACTTTTTAGCAATATCTCAACTGTAATTTAAAAGAAGGAGCTTTTGATACACATATCGAACCCTATCCGACAAAAAGACGCATGGTTTTCGATTATAGGTTTTTAACGAAAATTGTAATTTTTTGATCATCCCCCGTTACGAATTTCAACAAAACCTAAAAAGGCGTTGGCGCCAATTCCTTTAGGAGAAACTACAGTTTATTTACATATTTCTTGACAGCATAGTGTAGCTTACGTGTTTTTTTTTTTAATAACACAAACTCTTGGACACGCTTCGATATGCTGGATTCGAAACTCAAAAGACTTTTGTTGATATCCAAGATGTACATTAGGGTGATAACTTTTTGCATTTTTTGCAAATATCAAATCTCCTCAGACATAATTGTGTAGGGCATGGACAAATATTAAGAACTGCGTTTTTAGTTTTTCGCTATCGTTAAAAAAGGTTCCGCACCAAACGCGTTAAAGTTTTGAATCAAACAAAGTTAAAAAAAAAACTTTTTTGATGCCTCAACGTCTGACCATCACATCTATATAATTAAGGCATGCTGATTTCAATAGTAAAGTCCGTTTTCGAGTCAATGGAATAGTTTTCTTCCAAATTTGCTTACTTACATATGTATAAACCATATTTTAAAAAAATTAGTTATTAAAAAAATTAAAAAAAATATATATTAAAGGCATTTTAGAAATCGCTGTCGGTGCGGAAGGTTTTTTTACCAAATTGAACTGAAATAGATTTTTTTATCATAAATACAATACTTTGCCATTAGAAAACCCCTGGGGAGAATGTTGTCCAAAAAAATGTTATCACCCTAATGTACATACTTTCTTTAGACCATGCAAGAAAAAACGAAAAAAAAAACAAAAATGGGGTCAGATTAGATCCCCTTATTTAACCCCTAAAAGTGAGATTTGTCAGCTAAAAAAAATTTTAAAAATAAACCAAGAAAAGTTTCACGTTTTGCATAGTTTCCACTGAAGGTGTTTTGGACGTGTTTTGAAACAAAACATATTTTCTCAAACTTTTTTTCCACCAATACACATGTTTTGCTTAAAGCACGTAAGTGGAAGCACAGTATTACCATTCGAATGCCAGTGGAAGAGATAGTAAAAACCACATGTTAAATTTCTTTAACACCAGCTTTTAAAATATTAGGAATATGTTCATTAAAACGTCTTACATATCTTTATAGGATGTTGGGAAGGATTCCATATATATTAGCAATGTTTCTTTTTTAATCTTAACATTTTTTATTGCGGGCACCAA
>CM037854.1:114162976-114234489 GCA_021234595.1 Delia radicum | reverse complement strand
ATTGTGGAAGGTCTTTTTTGTCCCAGTCAACTAAGGGTTAAATACCTTTTAAATACCAGTAAAGACAATTAGAGTCTTAATAAATTGAGGTGAAATTTTCCCGCAAATTGATAAACACATTAAAATTTTGTTAATTTCTTTAAAAAACTAAGCTATTTTCATAAAATGTCCTATAACGGAGTCGCTCCCAAAACAAACTTTAATTACTATTTCTCCATTTGAGTTTGAATTTTAACGTCTTTTTCAGACAATTGCAATTAATACTATAATTAATATGCAATTTTATTTAATTTAATTGTGAAAGGCGTGGTAGTGAAGAATGAGTGTATTTTCTAAAAATCATAACTACATTGCAAATTTTCAATTTTTTCTGAATCAGACTGCGCAGATTCTGGTATTGAACCTTCGTCAGTGACCCTGTTTTTTTTTTTTTTGAATAATGTAATATTTGTTATGTTTTATTTGTTCGATTGCGTCTATATGAAATTTTCTGTGCAATCACTGACCATGGTATAGATAAAGTGATTTCTAATGCCACATGCACTCGCACTACACGTTAGACAGAGCGCTTTAGCCCTCTGAGCTATCGTCAGGTCGAATTTTGTTGTGATTAAAACTAGTTTTATTCAATACACGGTGTTTTTGTTAATAACAAGTACTATTCTCAAAAATCTTAAAAATTAATTTAATAAAGAAGACGTTTTTTAAATTTTATCAAATTCGTAGGTTTTTTGGATTTCAAGCTAAAGAGGGTTAGTGATATATGATGAAGTCAGAACCCTATATCTGAATAATTTTAAGTACAATTAAACAAAAAAAAATTATAATTTTTTGGTAAATTTATAATTTTTGTTAGTAATTAATTTTTTCCGAAATGGATCATTTGCGGAATAATGTTTTCCAAAAAAAAAATAAAAAATAAAATCGTTTTACTCCATTTGGAACCATTTGCAATAAAACTTTGAGTGTTTTGAAAGAAAATCGTTATTTTAATGGACAGTCTAATAAATATATATAAATATGGGGAGTTTCATGTCATGTGGCCGAACTTTTGAATATCTATCAAAATAAATGTTTTGTAACTCAAGACAAAGGTTTTTCAATTTCTAGCATATGCACTTATTTTGAATTATTTCTTATTTGTGTGTAAGTGTTTCTAAAACCTTAAACATAAAAATTCGACTAAGAAACTAGACAAATTGACCTTTCCGACGGTATGTATCATATCTAACTAAAATTTTCATACCCTCGATACTGTCATACCCACAATATGTTAACCTCTGGAATAAAATGTCTTTTTTTTATAGAAATGTTGAAAAATTTGTAAATTTTGTTAACGAAAAATAAACTTAAATATTTGTAAGCATATCTGAAACTACATAACCGTTTGCAAAGCCTGAGACCTAATTTTAAAGAACATAGTAAAGTATCAACTTTCAAAAATATTATTACAGCTTATTTAAATAATTATTTTAATTTTATTTTATTTTCAGATCAGATTTGCCAGTTTTTACATGGAAAAATAAAACAATTTAAAATGTTAACAAAAATCAAAATGAATGTTTTCAATTTCCTCAAAACTACATATAAATATAGTAGGTTTATTAACGGATATATAAAAAAAACCATAAAAGATTAAAATTTTTTTTCTAGCTGTAAAATGTATGCAAGAACTTTAGCTCAAAAAGCCCGAGGCAGCCGCCTATTATATAAAGGGGTTTTTTTTATAGAGGTATAGAATTTTGAAATGAAATAAAACATAGAAGAGTTTTTTAAATTGACATGAAATTTACTTTATTCGAAAGATAATCTCTTGGCTTTATAATTTAAATATGACTTCTGGCATATGACCGCCACGGCTGGCTCGGGCCCATTATAATCTGGATGTCCAACTTTCGATGACTTTTTCCAACATTTGTGGCCGTATATTGGCAATAACGCGTCGAATGTTGTCCTACAAGTGGTCAATCGTTTCGGGCTTATCGGCGAAGACTAGCAACTTCACATATCCCCCACAGAAAATAGTAAAGCGGAGTTAAATCTCAAGATCTTGGAGGCCAATTCACGGGCGCTAAAGGCGAAACTATGTGGTTACCAAATGTTTCCTTCAATAAATCAATTGTGGCACGAGCTGTGTGATATGTTCTGATAAGCATCGTTGTTAAAGAAGCACGGAACAATGATTCTACCAACCCATAAAGCACACCAAACAGTCAGTTTTTCTAGATGTAACGGTGTCCCAACACACACTTGAGGATTATAATTACTCTAAATACAGCAGGTTTGTTTATTGACGTATCCATTTAACCAAAAGTGAGCTTCATAGCTAAACAAAATTCGCAACAATCGTGCGCGATACGTATTTCGAACAGAACCATGATGTTCTAAAATAATTTGCACAATTTGGAAGCGTGTTCAGGCGTCAGTATAATAATGTTGAAATGTCATACCAAACTAAACATAAATCACTTGACAGCTGGGAAAATGGCCGATAGTTAAAAAAGTGTTGCCAACTTAAAGTTCAGTACCCTGTATAAAAACACGCTTTATAAAATAAATATGGACTCATGTTGTTTAAATATATAACTATTTGGTGGGGGGCGAGTGGAGGTAATAGTTAAAACCATATTCGAAGTTGAAAATAGGCTGTATACTTCATGTTAATACAAATTTATACACACTGGCAATTTTTTAAAGATGTAATATGAGAAAAAGTCTCCATAATATATTCTTTCCGAAAAGGTATGACACTGGCTATAATAAAATTAAATATAGAAAAAAAAAAATTGGCTTGAAATATTGGGTAGCCAGATTCATAGAAATTGTTAAATTGTAAATCATATATTTAGTCAACATTTTGCCATACTTAGAGGGCCACATTCAAAAGGTTAGTTATACATTTTTATAATATAAGACCTCAGCTTTACGGGAATATACAATATTATAAATCATAAATAAACAATTTTACAAAACCATTAATGATCAGATACTAACAAAGTCGCCCGATGTGTTTTCTCTGCTCGTTATGAAATTTGCATGTGTAAAATATTTGTTTTCAAAATATTTGTTTTCTCTGCTTTTTTCGGATTGATTCAGAGAAATCTTAGACAAATGGGGTGCCAAACGAAGGAACTATATAAGACGCACTAACTGTTATTCCACACATGTTGAATAACTTTCAGGTATTTTTGTTATCTTAAAACATTTATTTAAAGACTTATAGTTTGATTAGTCCAACAAAATATGTATATTAATGACTTCTAAATATAATCGATGGGCTGTCTGAGCTTTTTCCGACATTCGAATTTCTTCGACTTTTATGCGACTTTTTCCGAAGATATTTTTAAACTTTGTTTCAAAAATTAAAAATAAATGGGAACCCTAATACACAACATAGTCAATATAGCTTTTTTCTAATACATCGAAGATAAGTTAAAGTATCTGAATTTCATAAGTCTCAGACAAGTTTCTATACGAAAATGTATTAACTTTCGCACCACCTTTTTAACGTCTTAACCTTGATATTGGGCCGCTGAAAATGTACGTGTTCCTTATTGTATTAAACTTTTTCGTTATATCCAAATATCATTAAGATTCGAGAGAACCCATCAGGCGACTCCCCTTGGCCGAATTATTTAAATTTTAAAATTTGGAAATTTTTTTGTGAAAAATTCCATTGTACATGGCTGCAATGCTAAATAAACACTATCTCGAAGATTTTTCAAAATGTGCAAAAGATACTCAAGAAATTCAACATTTCAAGGTACATTCGTTTCATGGTACACCATATTCTCCTACTTTGAAGAGCCTCGTATTTATCTACGATGCTCTATAAAATATCAGATTTTTAATGTCAGTTGCGCATAGCGATTTTGTAGAAAAAAAAAATTGGTTAACAAAAAAAATTTTTAATTTAAATTAGCTTTTCTATAAGTTGATAATTTCCTTACCTGATTCCATTGTAGATCGTTTGGTAAAATCCATTTAAATTTAAAGCGATTTGGATTGTCTGTTTTAGTTTCAGACTTAAATCTACATTGCAATCTAAATTCACTGCCAAGCGGCACAGAATTCTTGTCATCTAAAACAATAATTTTATAATAAAATTGTTAAAATTTTCGTTTCGAAAGTAAAAAAAAATCTCTAAGGCCATAGCATGAAACTGAAATTTAAAATACGAGTTTCCTAAAACTTAGACTGATCCACATACAATACACTTTTGGAACTTACACATGGAACTTGGATAATAATTAAAATATCTTCAAATCCATAATCGCAATAATAACTTACCAAGTTTATGAACATAAATAGATGAAACCAATTCATTTTCAGCTAAATTTGCATCTGAAGTTGAGTTCTTGTAACAAAAACATCTATTATTTTCAAAGGATTGAGTGCCTAGTATTATTAAGATAATACCAAATTTCATATTATTTCCTTGGGGAATATATGATTTTTGATTTGACATGGTATAATTTTGACACGTCCACATGACTTGTTCGGTATGTTCGCACCTTAATATATATAAAAATTCGTCAAGAAGACGTGATATTGTTAAGGTTGACTTACTTATATCATTTACGACGTTATCAATCGATTTGTTATCTCCTGTAGAAGGCGCTGAAAAGAAAGCAAAGTGTATATAGTGAAAAAATGTCACCTCATAAAATGTTGTCTTTTTGGAATGTATTATGTCTTACTTCTTTGCAATCCCGTTATTTTATAACTTACGTATTTTGTTTTAATAAATAATATTAGTTTTTAAAGCCTTTAGCTTTTGTGCTTGTGATAAAAGTATTAAGTTGGACAAACAAAACGTACGACAAAATAAAGTGTCACTTATCATTAATATTAATATTTCTGGTACGGTACATTATTAAATATTTTAATTAAAACTACAGGTATATATTTTAATTCTTAATAAAATGTTTAAAAAATTTCATTAAAGTTTCTGTACATTTATAAAACAGCGTCAGACGGACATCATTTTAAACGAACGAAGAATTATATCTTTATACAAATAAGAAAGTCAAACGAAAGTTTGAAAAAATTATGTGGCAGAAACCGTAAAACTACGAAGAAAGACGACGACCATATTGCCATTCTCGCAAAGAGAAACTCTTTTACCTCCGCCAGAGAAATAAAAGAAGAACTTAACTTAAATATTTCAAAGCGAACTGTCCAAAGAAGGCTCAATGAAAGCGGTTTAAGAAGTACCTACGCTAAGAAAAAACCACTTCTAAGCGCAGCAAATATAAAGAAGAGGTTGGAATTCACAAAAAATATATTAATATGCCAGAATCATTTTGGAATAAAGTAATCTGGACGGATGAATCCAAATTTGAATATAAAAATTCAAAAAAAACGCAAAAGAGTTTGGTGTGAGCTATCACAAAGGCTTAAATCGAAAAACATTATCCATACTGTTAAACATGGTGGGAGGAGCCTTATGGTATGGGGATGTTTTTCGACTTCAGGGGTAGGTCGACTTGTCAAAATTGATTCAAAAATGACAGGTGAGCACTACGTAAACATTTGAAAGAAAATCTATACAGTAGTGCGGGAGAAATGAACTTGGGGGATTTTGTCTTTCAACAGGACAACGACCCCAAGCATACCAGCAAGGTAGCCAAAAAATATTTTGAGGAAAATAGCATTGAAAAATTAGAATGGCCTGCTCAGAGCCTAGTTTAAACCCCATTGAACACCGTCTGGGCTATTTTGGATGACAAAATTACAATGGAGTCGTGAACGAACCAACATTCTTTCAATTTGGGAAAAAAATGCAAATAGAATGAAGGGCAATTCCACCAAGTACATTGAAAAATCTAGCATTAAGTATGCCCAGGAGACTAAAAGAAGTCATCAATAATAATTTGGGTGCAACATCATATTAAGTTATTTATTTTTTTTTATTTCTCTTGATATTACATTGAAGTGTTTCTTTATTTTGATGTTTAGAATTCTTTGGGTATATAATTTTTTAAGTTTTTTTTGTATATATGAAGTCAATAATTTTTTAAAATTATTTTGTTAGTAGCATTTTGTATGGAATAAATAAAAACTTTTATTTTGTAGCGATTTTAAATTATTATTTAATATTTTTTTTTTCGTGGAAATGCAAAGGTTATTCTACCGCACTTTATTTTGTCCGACAGTGTATCACACAATTTTTGAAAAATAATTCTTCAATTTCATATTTAGCAGTCCGCTTTCACTGAACTTTGGAAAATACATAAGTGACGTAATATCGAGTTTAAGTTTCGATTTTGAACCATCCAGACCCACAGGGTGGACAGCACGCAGGGGAAATATATACACAAGACTATTGTCTCTTCCCAGCAAAAAATAACCTGGATTTGGTAAGCAGTAACTACATTTTATGCTTCCAAAATAGCGCTTCACCGCCTTGCATACTATAAAGCAATTACGGAAGGCATTCTGTAGTGCTTCCCAAAATGCCTTCTGAACATACACAAAAAGCGCTTCTTATTGCCTTAGAAGGAAATTTATTGCTTCTAAGAGCACATGAAAGAAGTGCTTTTCGCCTGCTTGAAAGAGACATACCAAGTGGGACATCGCGAACAAAAATCATGAAATCTGGACATGCTTTGAAAGCACTTCGTAATTAAATAATGCCATCCGGAAGCGCTTCTGGGTAAGCGCTTCGTAATTAAATAATGCCATCCGGAAGCGCTTCTGGGTCAGAATTTTTTTTGCTGGGTTATAACAGTATATAATTAAGTACATGAAAGAAGGGGGTTTCATTCGAAATAATACAAAAAATAATAATATCAACTTAATTTTAAATGATCAAATATTATTAAAATAGTGAAATACTAAAATATACAAAAGTATAAATAATATAAATAATATAGGTTTACAAAAACAAATTATCAAAACGAGCAAAAAAAGGTATTACATTAATAAAAATAAAATAAGAAAAATAAATATAAAAGTAATCATCATCATTCAATCAAACATTAGTGTTTAAAGTTTAAAATAATTATTTGAAAACAAAATAATAATGTTTTTTTTTGGAATATTGTGCATCACTAATAATTTGTATTTTGTATGGGACTGAGTTCCAAAGACGGATTGCGTGTTTCTCTTCTAATCCTCTCTTAAATGCAGACATGGCTGTAAAACAAGTAAAAAATGACATGTCAGCAATTTTTATTTATTATTGGAAATTGTGGAATTGCTTACAGCAAATAAAAAAATTCGGACACAAATTTCACATTTTTGACATAAAAGTCTAATTAGGTCTGAAAAATAATTTTATTATATCTATTAATAAATATTTTATTGGAAAGTAAAAACTAACATTTTAACAAAAACTGAAATTTGTGCCTTCCTATTAGGATACCTACACTCAAAAAAAATGAGTTAGTAGAAAAGTCAGTAAAACATATATTTTTCAGCAAATTTTTTCCTAAAATTATGTTTTAAACTAAAATTTTAGTTATACTTAGTCAGTCTTAACTATTTTGAACTAATATTTTACTAATATTTTAATAATGTTTTACCAATTTATTTTGCTAAAAAAATGTGCTGACTAGCACACCAATAGTGTGAACGACAACCAGATTAAAAGTTATACGTACAATGAATTAGATGTCAAGATGTAGTAGTGACGAGGAAAATTATATTAAAAAGTACAACTCTAGTAAGACACTTAAAAAATATCAACCATGGAAAATTTTGTACATAAAACAAAATTGTGGATTGAAACAACTTAGATTTTGCATTTTCACCGGCTTGTGAAAGTAATTGTCTATTAATTAAATAATAGACAAAATAAAATACATAAATTTAAAAAAGATTAAACGTGTATTTGAGTCATATTTAGTGGTCAAGTTGATAACATATATATAGCAGGTAGACAGACTAAAGCGAAAGACATACATCATAGGCAAATTTTTATGTTTCTTTTTCTTATTGCAAAAAAAGGGTTGTATATGTTGCATTTTGTTATCTTTTCGTTTCGTTTCTGTAATTCTCTGCTGCATTAGCGTTCCTTTAAAAGATAGCATCATTTAGTAATGATGTAAGTAGTTGAAAGATAAATTCTTTTAAAAAGAATCACAAAAATATGTTTTATGATTTTTAGCAAAATAAATTAACTAAAGTAAAAATTTTCTACAAATTTTTTGATTTTTTCAGTGTATTAATATTCAGCAAAAATTTTATTAATGTTTAGCAAGGGTACTTTAATTTTTAATCCACTAAGTTTTAGCAAAACTTTTGCTGAATCTACTAATTTCTTGCTAAAAATCTGCTCGCTGATTTTCAGTAAAAGATTTTACTGACATTAGCCATTTTTTTTAACATAACATACAAGTTTTGGTATCGTTGGAAAGGAAATTACGCCTATATTACGACATTTTAAAAAGAATCACATTAGAACAATATCTTGGGTACTCCTAATAGAAATTCACAAGTTTTAACAGTTTAAAAAGTCTGATTTTAGTTCTTTTAAATTATTTCTATATTAAATAAGTTTTGTTTTTAGTCATTTCATGGCGATTTGAGGTATTTCGACAACGTATTTCCATACGAAGTTAATTAGTATTATTTATTTATTTACTTATTTAAATAAAAAATATAAAAAGTAAAACTATCAAATTTTAATAAGCTCCAAAATATTCTTGGGACTTCTTGTAAGTTAATGAGTACATTAAAAAAATAAAGTTAGTAGAAAAATTAGTAAAAACGTCGTGTAAATCAGATATATTACTTTTCAGCAAATTTTTTGTTAAAATGATGTTTTCAGCTAAAATTTTAGTTAAACTTATGCAGCACATAACCCTTTTGAACTAATGTTTTACCAATTTATTTTGCTAAAAAAAATTGTGCTGATAAGCATACTAATAGTGTGTACAACAACCAGGTTGAAAGATAACGCATATTGAAGTAGATGTCGTGACATGGCAAGACTAAACACAAAAACTTAAAGGCAAAAATTATTTTGCGCACACTTTTATGTAAAACAAAAAATTATATTATTATAGTCATCACACAGAAAAAAATTATTGCCAATAAAATTTCAATTAAACTTTTGTTTGATTTCAAACTCACTTTCAATTAAAAGTTTAATCATATCTATTAAATGTTTAATTGAAAATGAATTTTGTGCACACAAAATTGCCTGTTTTTGTTGCCAATAATGACAACACATTAGAAACAAAAACCGCTTAATATGTTTTGAGTAAAATTATATTATTTTTTACTGTTTAAAGTTAAAATTGTGTTATATGTTAAAAAAGTGTAAAATTATGCCCTAACTATCTAACTATTATAAAAAATTAAAGAATTTGAATTAATAAGTAGTAAAAAAAAAAAATCAATACTACGTTTTAAGAAAAAGCGTTATAACATTTTTTTTTAGTGAGAGTGCTACACTTGTGCAGAGTTTGTCAAAAAAACAAGATAAAGTGTTTAGTTTTGCTTGGTATTGAAGGTGAGAAGTCGTGACGCGAGTGAAAAAAAATTTTATAAAAAAAATAAAAGGAAGCGTCATAAATTTAAAAAGACTTTTTCCATAATTTTTTTTAACAAATTATAGTGAACAATTTTGTATTTTATTTAAAATTGTTCGTGTTAAGAATTTTATTGTGAATTGTTAGTAAAACAATGAGTAAACAGTTTTTTAATGACGCTTCCTTTTTTTTCCAGAACGTTTTGTTTCGCTTTTATTTTTAGAACTTTTTTATTTAAAGAAAAAAAATCTAAAATTTTTAGCAAACAAACGACAAAGAAATAAAAAAAAAAAAAAATATATTTTTAATCATTTTTTAAGGAGTTGATGACTCCTAAGTATATTTTCCATAGTCGCAATATTGTTTTTTTTCTTCATGGTTTCTAGGTTAGGAAAAAATCAAGTGCTTTTATTATTTGTTTCCTAGTTCGCGAAAAAAGAAATAATATTTTTTATAAAATCTATAATAAAAGAAAAAGTTCTAAAAAACGAAGCATACAAATTTATTAAAGAAAATCTTTTAAATGGAGACGATGATTCTTTTCCATGATTTTAAAGGGTGCAAATCTTTTTTGATAAACTCATTGAAAAAAAGCATCTTCTTAGTGTGGTTATAGATCTTGTTAAGTTGATAACATTTACAAATTTAAATACACCCTTAAAATTTGATGTTATTGTCGAAAAACTGTTTTTTTAAGACTTTTCGAACTAAAACACACAATAATTTCAAAAAAAAACAATAACTTCAGATTTTGAGATTTTTCAATAGGTAATTTCATAATTTTTTGTTTTGTTTTTTTTTTTCTAATAGAAAAACTAAAAGTAGGTGCAACAAAAAAGGATTTTATAATGACAATCAAGTGTTTTTTGTGCGAAAATACGTTCGAATCAGCAGACAAACTGTTTTCCCATATAAATAATTATCGTTTGAAGTCGAACACTATATACGAATGCACAGTTGGGAATTGTTTTTCAAAATTTCACCTCAGACGGTCTTACAACAAACACATGGTCAAACATTTTAATGATCTTAACAAAAAGCTAGTTTTTGATGTATGCACAGAAAGCAATATCAATGTGTATAATAATACATGCAATCAAAGTCTTGAAACAGAATGTAATGCCATGCAATGTGGCGATAACAATAAAGATAAACAAGGTTTCGAAGAAGATACTGCCACTATGGAATACATTGAAAACACTCAAGATAATCAAAATCTTGAAAGTGAATCAATTCAGATTTCAAAAAATATATCTTACCCAACATGTTTTAATTACGACACAAACCTTAAAGAAATTTGTGATTCTGCTGCTAAATTTGTCATTAAACTGCATTCGTTTAATAATTTGCCTCGTTCAGACGTTAATAATATTACAACTTTAGTACAAGATTTAATATTAAATCCTGTACTCCAATTTATAGAACAATGTCAAAATCCTGTTAACTTTATTGAAAAGCCTATAGCAATGTTGTAGCTGATGTTAAAAATTTGTTTGAAAATGTGAAATCAGATTTTAAATTAGTAAAACATTTAAAAAAAAGTGATCTAATTGGAACTGTTGAGTCGTTTAAGATTAAAAATAATCCTGAATCTAATGGAACAGTAATGCCTCTTGAATTTCAATTCAAAACAATTTTCGAGCGAAACGATTACTTAGATAAAGTTTTAAATCATATTGAAAATACGGAAAAAGATACTAAGTTTACTAATTTTGTTCAAGGCAACCTTTGGAAACAAAAAAAAAGTCTGTATCCTAATAAAATTGTGATTCCATTCTTTCTGTATGCTGATGATTTTGCAATTAATAATCCAATCGGTCCAAAAACTAACAGGCACTCTACGTGTAACTTTTATTACAGTTTTCCTTGCGTTCCACAAAAATCTTCAAAATTAAGCAAAGTTTTTTTGGCTTGTACATTGAAATCGACATAAAGCTTTATGGAAATGGTTGCTTTGAACCATTGATAAATACATTAAAAAAATTGGAAACCGAAGGTGTTGATATTAAAACAAAAGACGGTATTAAACATGTTCATTTTATAATTGGATTGTTTCTAGGTGATAACATTGGTCTAAACGTTACCCTTGGATTTGCAAAATCTTTTTCGTCCCATTACTATTGCAGATTTTGTTTAGTAAAAAAATCCGAAGCCCAATCACAGTCGACAGAAAATTTAAATATTTCTAGAAATAGAATCAACTATAGAGAATCTATAGAACGAGGACTAATGTCTGATACCGGTATACACTCTGTTTGCATTTTTAATGACATCCCATCTTTCCATTGCACCGAAAACTTTGCAGTAGACGTGATGCACGATTTGTTCGAAGGAGTATGTCATCTCGTGCTAATTCAGTCAATTTTGTATTTCATAAAAACTATGAAATATTTCAACTTAAAAGATTTAAACGATTGACTTAAAACTTTCAAATATGATAAGCATGATAAAGGAGACGAAAAACTATAAATTACCATAAGTGAACTAGAAAGCCCAAGATTAAAATTGACCGCAAAGCAAATGATGGCATTATGTCAACACTTTACTGTTTTAATAGGAGATTTAATACCAAATGGTGATCAAGTTTGGGAGTTTCTTTTATTATTTTTTGAAATGATTGATGATGTGTTGTGTTACGAGGTTATAGATGCTTTAATAAACCAAATCAAGTCAAAAATTGAGAAAATTAACAAAAACTTTCAAATTTTGTTCAAAAAAACATTGACACCCAAGTTTCACTTTCTTCTTCATTATTCAACTATTTTAAAATAGTCTGGACCTCTTAGACTTTTATGGAGTTTTAAATTTGAAGGTAAACATAAGGAGTTTAAAATATAATTATACGTGATCACCAATAGAAAAAATATTCCATTAACTTTTTCATTTAAGAAACAAATGAGCTTTGCCAATTTTTTGCTTGAAAAAGATCCAGAAAATTATAATATTTTTAAAAAACCACTTTTAGATCTGGACGTTAAAAGAAAAGTTTCCAACAGATTAAAAATTCCAGTTGAAGATTTTCTCCTTTATGTAAAGGCAGAAATATGGGGATATAAATACACGACGAAATCAATTGTGTCTGTGTTTACGAGAGACTTTGAGTTATATAAAATTAGTTTGATCATTAAAACATACAATAACATCCTTTTATTTTGCAAAAAAATTTCAACCGCCTTTAACCTCCATTATTCGGCTTTTGAATTTGAAACTGTTTTAAACGTGTACACTGTGATTAATATTTTAGATATTGTTGGACCACCAGTAGAAGCTATAAAAACATCACAAAATAAATCATTTATAAAATTAAAAGAATTTTATAAAAATATATATTAAATTAAATATCAATAATAAAAACAAAACTGAAGAACAATAAAACCTAAGTAATCATGGATTCCGATCTACAACAACTTTTAAATGAATGGGATTTGAGCCATCTATATAAACGAATGGAAGGCAAGTTTAATTAAAGTTTATTTTTAAAAGTTTTTTTTTTTTTAAATAAGTAACAGAAAACAAAACGAACTGTTAAGGTATTAAAGAGGATATGTACTTTTAAGTGTCCCAAAAAGGTTGCATTATTTTATTTACTATATAAAAATTAATCAAAGCGTCATTTAAAAATAAAATATAAAAAAAATATGTATTTTCGAAAAATTTTGGAATTGCTTTATATGTACTAATTTCTATGCAACCTTTAGGAAAATTAAAACTACGTACTACTCTTAAATAAAATATTGAACATTTGTTATTGCAAATTAAAAAATTGTTTCCTTTTTATTTAAAGAACAAAAGTTACAACAGAAGTTCTAAAAATTTTAAAACCACCTCATATTTCAAAATTATTATCAAAATTTCCCATGGGCGATCAAGCTATATTTGAGCATAACTTGGAAAAGTGGAAAACCACTTTTGAAAACTTTGAAAATGCGGCTTCAAACTCTCAAAATCCAAATTTTAAGAACATCTTGCCAGGAGCTAAAAAGGACACAGTTTCAGTTATAGATATTTTAAACATTACACATAATGGAAAACTAATTTTAAAATTCTATGCTAAAAATCAATTCCTTCAAGAAGAACAACGAAACATTTTAATAGATACAGTATCAAAATATATAGATTCCAACGGCCTTTCATGTAGTATTTCCGATTGTAACGAAATTGAAGACCAAATTTGTTCAATTTTTCCCACAGAACAGAAAGTAAGTATTATGATTTTTTTCCGTGGTAAAACTCACTAACCTAATTTACTTTCTAGGAATTTTATAACAACGGAAAGCGTGGAAAAGTTTATAATAAAATAGCCAACTTGAAACGACATGCTAAAGAAGTTTTAAAATGTGATGACTTACCACCAGAATCAACCAATTTATCAGGTAAATAAAGCAATGGTTTTGTATTGCTATTGTATTACATAAACTCATTTTTTACCGAGCATAGATTCCGTTCAAGTTTTTGGCAAACATTTTTTATGAAGATACGTCGCGTTTAATACGCAGGACATCCTTTCCTTTCTTTTTTTTTTGATAAAATGTGCTTTAGAAAAAACGAAAAATAGTTTTTTTCAAATCATTATATGGCAAACCGGGAATTGCTAATTTAAAAAATTTTTAAACCACGTTTGTAGACAAAACTTCAAGTTTTTATATGCTTTTTACTGCTTTGTCATATCATCTTCCTATCAAAAGTAATAGGATTTTTAAAGTTGGTGTCTTTAAACACACGTTGGTAAAAAATGGGTTAATATTTTGAGAACGACACTTATGGAGTCTCTGCTTATGGTGTCATTACTGGAATACATAGTGGCGTTTTTGTTTTGGCTGCTTATTTATTTACCACAAAACTGAAACAGCGCAGTCAGCATAGTTTATGTGGTACGCTGGACAGCAGCAATTACATCTTTCTTCTTGTATTCACTTATTCTTCAATAATCCACAATATAATTTTAATTTGTTCTTAACATTCTCTTGTATGTGGACAAATGTAGATTCACCAAGGGGGATGAATCACACCACAAAATAGTTTGGTGTTTTTTATCTCATAAAGAGAAAGAAAAACCGCACTTGCACTTAATAAATAACATGATCGCTTTTATTTTTTCCCTGCACAAGCGCACAAATGATTTATTTATTTTATAATTTTTTTGTATTCAATTTTCACAGATTTCTGTGGATTTATTGAATTTTGTAATGTTTAATTTTTTTTAACTTTTTTGCTTTCATTAATTCTTTGTTTTGATAAATACTTTCTTCACACTTTGTTTCTTTCTTTTACTTTATACGGATAGATGTCAGACTGTTAAAAAATGCAGGGGTGACATTAATAAAAAAGACCAGTATCTGTTGTGCTGCATTTACATAGGTACGAAGTCTAGATTTCGAAATCTAGTTCGTTTTTTAACTGGATTCGATTGTACATGTAAATGCAGCTTTGGACAATTGTCATTAATTTTAGTTTGATTACTCTTTGGTTAAATTTGATAACTATTTTTAGGAACATGTGAAAATGATGACTTGTTGCTACAAACTCTCAGAAGTGACTCAATAACGCAAGAAGAGTTCGATATATATTGGCGGAAATGTGCAGCATATCGCTTCGAGCAAATTAAGGCGTCAAAAAGTACATCCGAAATTTTAACATTGTGGCCAGAATTCACAAAACCGTCTGCTTCTCTGCTAGTAAGATTTTTATTTACTTTTTTAAATCAACTCTGATAACTATTTCTTTTATTTGTTTTTAGATTGATATAGATTTTTCATTAAGATATCCTAATTCAAAAGTTTTAAAAGATAAGTGGGCAGCTTATGCAGAAAATCTTTTAAAAACATTGATTTCCAAAGTTTAGTCATCCTCCTTTTCAAAGACGCTCAAGTCTATTGAACCAAACAATGAAGGTTTGTTTAATCATTAAATTAATTTTGATTAGCAATTATTTTTCTTTATATTTAATTTTCTTTTTAGAGTCGAAAGTTTTCACCATGTTGTGGCAATTACATAACTTGTTTCCTCCTCCCATGGAAACTAAGACTGATAAAGAAGGTGCAAAAATCCGTAAAAAATTTTCAATATATGATTCACAGGAATCATTTGCAGTTATTGCTGAAACGAAGATGGAGTTAGAAGCATAGATGGCGCTTTTAAAACTTCAAAATAGAAGCATACAGCCAAGACTTTTTGTTGTTGATGAATTCACAAAAATAGAATCTATTTTCGTTTATTTTGATGAGCTAAAATTTCCGTGTCTAACTATATTAAACGCGCTAGACATTTAATTCAAAATTTTTTTTGTTTTTAATCTTAAATTTCCAGAGGAGTCTAAAAATTTTTATAATTTTATACAATCTATGTTTTATGATCTTCCAGTTTCTAAAAAATATGTTAAAGTTAACGCTATTAAGCACGAGATATTAAAAATGTAAATTTTTAAACAACTAAAATACACTAAATTTTCAAAACGAAGTTCCAAATTTTATCCTAGAAGAAAACTACTTCCTTTGCATAGTATATGTTTTTTTGATTTTCTTCAAACATTTTTTTGAAAAAGTTGCTCTACTTAGAATACGATAGGGGCATAATTTTGATCTCAACTAAAAGGAGAAAAAGTATATTATTGTCTATGAATTCAAACCCGTTATTTTTTTTTTCTTTTGTTAAAGCAAAAAATATTTAATTAATATATTTTTTGCATTACATTAATTTATTTATTTTTAATAAAAAAAAATTTTTACCATTCAAGCATTTTTATTTAAAATTTCAATTACTATTATTAGAAAGCTTTAATTCATTAATAAAAGCTTTAATTTATTTATAGTATCAATAAAAATACGTTTTAATGCATTTTATTAAAATTTTAATTGATTTTTTTTTTTTACGTTTCAATTAAAACTTTTTTTGTTTTTTATTTCGGATTTCAATTAAAATTTTAATTGATTTTTACATCGGGTTTCTATTAAAATTTTAATTGATTTTTTACATCCAATTTCTATTAATATTTTAATACGGTTTTGGTTAAAATTTCAATTAAAGTTTTAATAGCATCTATTAAAAATTTGTTTGAAATGGAAAACAACATTCAATTAAATTTTTAATATATATAATTAAAATGTTAATTGAAAATGAAATCAATTAAATAGTTACAAATTATTTTAATTGATACTACAATTTCTTTAATTGGACCGAATTCAATTAAACTTTTAATTGAATCAACAAATATTTTAATTGAAAGTCGATTTTAGTTTTTTCTGTGTATGCTTTTAAATTTTTGTAAACCATGTTTTTGAAATGCAGCGGTTTGAACCACTGTAGCTAATAAATTAGTTATAAGCGATAGATATTCGCCATTTAACATTTAAGGAAATAGGCGAGTTCAATTTGGTTATAGATTTCAATATGTTTTATTCAAGTGAAAGTTACAGGTTTATATAGTAAAATTAAAGTAAAATTATTGTCTACTTAGCATAATATAATAATTAGGTCAATATAATAACGTAACATAAAATACCATACAATACAATAGAATGCTTCACTATTAGTTAAGTTCAATGTCTGTATATCAGTTAGAACAAGGAAACATGATCACCGCTTGATGGTTTGTACATTCATTCAAAACAATGTTATATGAGATTATGCCATTTATGAATATGACGGTATATGCGACTGTCATATCCGCTACACCTCCATTTTCTGGAAGAATGTTCATACGCTATTAAGCATATGAATATTCTTTACTCATTGTTACCTTGGTCTAAATTCAATGACAGATTACATATCATCTTGAAAATATTATTATTTTTTTTTTTTTTTAATATATTGGTTATTTTTATTATTTTACTTTTTATATATTGGTGCACCAAACTTATCGTTGTTTAATGATATATGTTTTTAACTCATCTTTTTTTTTGTGTATTATGTTGAGAAATAATGATTTTGTGAAAAGATAAAAAAAATTACTTGTTTCAATTAAAAGTTTAATTCTATTCCTGTGAACCTTCTGCTTCTTATTTCCCTTAGTTTCTAATAATATGTTATCGTTATCACCTATTTCTATAATCTTATACGGGCCCTCATATCTATTGTCTAACTTATGTCCTACCTCATTTCTTAATAAAACCAAATCTCCTAAATTTAAATCTAACTGTTCTGAATTTATATCATAAAATTGTTTCTGCTTAACCTTAGCCTTATCTAGTAGTAATCTTGCTCTCTTGTATGCAATTTCTAACCTATACTTCACTTCTTTACTATAATCATCTATATTATAAATAGGATCTATTCTATCTATACTATTAAAATAATGAAAACCATGAGGTATCCGTCCAAAAATTAGCGCGTATGGACAGTAACCGTGAACTGCCGATGGGGTGGTGTTAAAACAATATGTAAAGTATCTAAGCCATTCGTCCCAATCGTCTCGTTTAATCGATATATATGAACGTATATATTCGTTGAAAGTTCGGTGACTGCGTTCCACAGTACCTAGAGTCTGATGGTGATATGCAGTAGAGGTAATATTCTTGATTTTCATATATTTACACAAATCCGTTATTATTGAGTTCTTATACTCTGTTCCCATATCCGATATGAACGTCTTCATTGGACCGTAGCATAGTATAAAATACTCAAATATAGCCTTTGCGACTGTGCTTGCACTCTGTTCGATATTGGTATGGCCACTAAATATTTAGTTAGGTCACATATTAATGTGACAATATACTCATTACCATTTTCCGTCTTTGGTAATGGACCAATGGTATCCACTAATACGATGTCGAATGCAGTTGCTGGGGTTTCTGTCAGTATCATTGGTGTCTTAGTATGTGTTGTTATCTTAGCTTTTTGACATTTTAGGCATGTTTTGATATATTTTTTCACGTGTGAAGGCATACCTCTCCACTTGTAATGTCTTCTAATTTTTGCTAATGTTCTTGATATCCCGCAGTGGCCGCCTTCCGCTGGATTATCATGATATGTAGTTAATATCTCTTTTATTTTATTATCATCTTTAGCATCAATTATGGTCACCTTTGGCAGTAGCGCTA
This sequence comes from Delia radicum, assembly GCA_021234595.1. Taxonomy (NCBI): domain Eukaryota; kingdom Metazoa; phylum Arthropoda; class Insecta; order Diptera; family Anthomyiidae; genus Delia; species Delia radicum. The sequence goes on along the minus strand of CM037854.1, from coordinate 114,215,972 downwards.
CTGTTAATTTTTTCAAATAATCATTGCCCTTTCTTTTGAATTCATTTATAGATACAAATTTAAAAATTTCTTCATCGGGTGCCATTTTTAATTTTCAAGATTCAGCTTACCGGCTTCTTTTTCAAGCCTTAGGAAAAATTCTCCTAGGTCCAATTTCCCATTAGTACACAGATCTTCAACATTTATTCGCTTCAATATTAATTTTCCATGCTTCAATAAGCATCTTCCTGGAGTTAATATTAACTTTACTAGCTTTTTAACGTCATCATATTGTATGACTTCATATATATTGGGCTTTTCTTTTATATTTTCATGATGCTTTTGTTTAGTTACTTTTTCGTTCTTTCTGGTGTCGGACCTTGTGGTCACTTTATTTATTACTAATACATTTTTGTGTAATTCTTTAAATTCTTCAATGCTTATTCTTGATAAAGCATCAGCAACGTAATTTTCTTTACCCTTGTAGATACTCAACTGTAAAATCATACTCTTCCAAGTCCAAACGCATTCTTGTTAATTTTGAACTTGGATTTTTCATCGAGAATAGGTATGACAAAGGTCTATGATCGGTCTTTACAAGAAAACGTGTTCCGTAGATATATGGTCTGAAATGTAGTATGGCCCAATGGATAGCTATGAGCTCTTGCTCGATTGTTGATTTGTTGCTCTCTCCTTGTGTGAATGTTTTCGAGGCATATGCTATAGGTAGATGTTTGCCATTGTACTCCTGACTTAATACCGCTCCGCAAGCGTGCTTACTGGCGTCAGTTGTTATACAAAATTCCTTATCAAAGTTTGGATATTGTAGAAGGGTTGGTAGCATTAATGCTTTCTTTAAGTAAAGAAATGCGTTATTACATTCTTCTGTCCACTCGAATGGTACGTTTTTCTTGCACAGACGCGTAATGTGGCGTGAATGAAGAGAGAAGTTCTTAATAAACCTTCGGTAGTAATTACAAAACGCAATAAATCGTCTTGCACTATTTGCGTCAGTTGGAACTGGATATTTCCTAATTGCTTCGTATTTTCCATCATCCGGCAGAATGCCCTTATCTGTACATTTATGCCCAAGAAAAGTTACTTCATGTCTAAAGAATGAACATTTTTCAGGATGCAACTTTAGATTATATTTTCTGCATAGATCAAAAACGCTTTTCAAGTTATTTATCATTTGTCTCTCCGATCGACCTATTACCACTAGATCATCCATATACAAAAATGCTTGTGAGGGGTTTAACCCTGAAAATGCTATAGTCATCATCCGCTGAAAAGAGTTTGGAGCTATTTTTAATCCGTAGGGGAGCCTTTTAAACCGATATGAGCCGTTGCTTGTAGAAAAGGATGTAATGTCTCTTGACTTCTCGTCGAGTTCAATTTGGTGGAAACCCGACATTAAATCTAGGCACGAAAAGTATTTTGCTCTTCCTAATTGATCTAAAATATCTTCTATTCTTGGTAGTGGAAATTTATCAGCGACTAGTTTTTTGTTTATTTGACGATAGTCTACTACCAAACGCCATCTCTTCTTATCTGAATTAGGTAGTGATTTCTTTGGTACTAGGAGTAGTGGACTATTGTATTCTGATGTGGAAGGTTCAACGATGCCGTCTTCTACTAAATTTTTAACCTGTGCATCTACTTCGATCTTGTGTGTATGGGGTATCCTGTAGTTTTTAATATAAACGGGTTCCTTGTCTTTGAGTTTAAGTTTTTGTGTATAGAAATTGTTCGCAGTGATGGGTTCCGTATCTAATCCGAAAATATCAATGTAGTCTGTACATAATTTTTCCATTTGTTCCTTAAATGGTTCAGGAAAGCTTTTTGACAATTTGTGCATAATTTCAACTTTTCTGGATCCACTACACTTCTGTGTAGCTGATATTGTATAATTGTCGAGATTTTCCGATACGATATCAATACATTTAAGTGATACTGTTACTGTATTAGTGTTAATAACCCTGATGAAAGCTCTTTTACTGTTTACTATTGTATTACCTATTATTACTCCTGGTTGTGGTTCTTGATTAACAACAAGTACTTCTTCATAAGGCGTGTTTATCTTTATTTGTCTAATAACTTCAGAACGAGCTGGTAACAAGATAGTATCATCCGAACTGTAGTGTAAGATTGGGATGTGAATTCCGTCCCGAACATTTCCGGGTCTTAATATAAACCAATCTTGCGTTTCACCGAAATCCAAGATACAGTTGTAGTGTTTGATGAAGTCTAAACCGAGTATTCCGTCGCATGGAATAGGAAAATTTTCGGGTACTATGTGGAACTCATGGGGAACAAAGTAATTTTTAATACGAAGTTTCAAATGTGTGGTACCCAGTGACTGTATTGTTCCTTCACCTATTCCACTAATTGTTGTTGTATTATATTCATTTACCCCCTCATATTTAATGCCATTCTGTTTTAGTAACGATATATCTGCTCCAGTATCAACCAGCAAAGTTAATTGGTTGTTCTCACCATCATAGACTTTTACAAAAATGCTTAAATTCAAATTTAAATGTAAAATACGGTTGAATCGTTTTTTGTCATACTTTGTATTCTCAAGGGTGTGAATTAGTTTTCCGTTTCCGTTTCATGTTCTTGTTGAGTTATAGCTCGTACATTACTCGTACGGTAGTGATTATTATTATTATAACCACGGTTGTTATTATTAAAATTTCGGTGGCCTCTGCCCCGATTAGCATTGTAGTTCCGATTACTAGTGTTATTGCCGTTACTATTTTGATTATTATTACGCCAACGGTTATTGTTATGACCACGTCCTCTAAAAGAACGTCCTCTCCGATTTCTGAAGTGCATTACCGAAGAATCTTTTGTTTCCGTGCAAGTATCTACATATTTCATAATAAGCTCGTCCATTGTCTGGAACTGTCCCGCACGCATGATAATTTTGACTTGCTCATTTTGAGTGTTTTTCGCCATAGATTTTACAGCAACTTGGGTTGCATATTTGCCAGCTGTTTCAAGTGTTAAACCGTCTGATATGTATGCACTTTCCAATGCTTTTGTAAGCTCTTCTATTTCCTTGACGTAAGCCGTTGTGTTTTTATTTTGTTGTTTTATATTCATCAGTTTTGCCGAGAGAACACCGACTGTTTCTCCCTTCACAGTGCTTCTTAACTTACTTATAATTTGTTGTATAGTTGTTTCTGAAGAAATTAAATTCCTGGCTGTACCTTTTAGTTTGGTTTTTATTACATTTACCGCCAATGTTTCATGGGTTTCCTTTATAGTTTCTAAAATGCTCAAGGCATCTATAAAACTTTGTAAGTTTTCGTGTTTCCCGTCGAAATCAGGTAAGATCCTGGTGACGGTTTGCAAAAACTCTATACTAGTTTGCGGCATATCTGCGCTGTTCTCGTTTTCAACAGATTCCAATCCCTTATTAATTTCAGTATCGTCTTCGGACAAATCTTCGCTCTCTGAACTGCATTCGTATTTTGCGCCCTCTGTGAGTGAGTGTGAAATTTTCACATGCAAGCTATGTTTTGCGGAAACTTTCAGAATTCTATCCCTACAATTATTGTAGATAGCAATTGCTTCTTTATTGTGATCTGATTTTAATTTATTCTCATACCCAATTAAAAATTTTCGTAATGATTCAAAATTATCTAATAAGACTTTTTTATGTTTCTCTATAGTTTCATTTCTAATTCCTCTATTCTTATTCAAACACTTATATGATCTTCTAATCTGCCCTTCATATGACTTTAATTTATTCAAAACTTCGGACCAAGTGTCCATTATATTCTCTCTACTTCGTTAATTTGACCAATATATCTCTTTTTTATTCTCTTATTATGCATTTTATATAATTTCAAAACTAATTCTATCCCTAATATAACAGTGATAATAAGCAAGTAAATTTTTATTTGTTCCCAACCATTATCTTTTTGTTCAACAATTACTTCATTTACAACATTAGCCTTAGGGTTTGTTAGCTTTGCCTCTTGATTACCCATTTCAATTTTAATTTATGAGTTTTAATGCAAAATGATTTTTAAGAGCGAAAATGTATAAAAAAAAACTGATTTGAATTTATGTTTTTAATTCAAGACAGGTGCACCAATTAAAGAAAATTTTGAGTATTTTTTTAACTCTTAAATAATTTTTATTAATTTTCATTTATTTAATATAAAATATTTTTTTATTTTTTTTGAAAATTTTTAAATTTTAAATAGTTTTTATTTTTAATTTTTATTTGTAGTAATTTTTATTAACTTAACATAATTGTTACTTGTATTTACTATTCATTTATTTAGTATAATTATCATCATGACCGTTGCCATTACACAAGAAGAAAAGAAAAAAAAAATTGTGTCGGACACGGGCGAAATCGCCTCCGTCCCTACCGGTGCATAACCAGGTTAGCACTCTGTTAAAATTACTTTATATTTTACCTCTATTATAAGGTTTTCATTAAGTTTTTGGAAAATTTATATATTTTTATCTCCTTCTCCAGTTCTTCTATTTTGTTCCATAACCTGGTGGATACGTCCCATGAAGGTGGTGGGTTGCTTCTGATTAGTCTCTTCAGCTGGGCTATTTTTCTTCTTTTCCCCACAAGATATCCTCCTCTTCTCTTTGGCTTGTTGGTGGCTGGAATTTTTGGGGTGTCCTCTTTTGGTCTTCCTTGAGTCCGTCTCCGGTACTCCTCGATAGATAACGGTTTCGGACCCTGGTTATTATTACGTGACTGTTCTGATGTGAACACTGTCACGGTCGCCATGTAGCTAATAAATTAGTTATAAGCGATAGATATTCGCCATTTAACATTTAAGGAAATAGGCGAGTTCAATTTGGTTATAGATTTCAATATGTTTTATTCAAGTGAAAGTTACAGGTTTATATAGTAAAATTAAAGTAAAATTATTGTCTACTTAGCATAATATAATAATTAGGTCAATATAATAACGTAACATAAAATACCATACAATACAATAGAATGCTTCACTATTAGTTAAGTTCAATGTCTGTATATCAGTTAGAACAAGGAAACATGATCACCGCTTGATGGTTTGTACATTCATTCAAAACAATGTTATATGAGATTATGCCATTTATGAATATGACGGTATATGCGACTGTCATATCCGCTACACCACGGACTTCGAAAAAAAAATTTAATTTGCCGCTAAGAAGAGAACAACTCATGTATACTATTAAAACAACAATTTAAGTAGCTTTAAAATGAGATATGACTCTCGTACCTTAAGGCGTTTAAGAGATATGGAGAATTATGTACGACTAATTTTTTAAATTTTTGAATATTGTAATACAGCAAACACACATACTACATATAATGATATACAATGTATAGTTATATGTAAAAATTGTAGCTTTTAAAATAGTTTTGATTTTATAATAAGTTTTAGCAAATCAGCCAGTTTATACCCTAAGGCAAACTAATTCTCATAGAGGGAAATTTCGAATATTTTTCATATTTTGAAACGCGATATTTCATTATTCATAACTTTTGATCTTCTGTTTTTTTTTTTTTTTTTGTAGAACAAACAGATCGAATCAAAAAATTTTCGCACTTGTATATATTTAACATTATGGAAATGGCTGTATTTTCTCTTTTGACGTAAAATATTAGAAGTTTTAAAAATTTTCAAAATTAGTAAAAATCCATATCAAAAAATTTTGTATTTGGTTTTGGTAGACATTTGCTGTAGTATTAAAAATTGTTATTAAAAAACCTCAAAGATTAAGTGAACAAAATCTTCAGAAAAGGCTTTTTATAAAAAAAAATAGCACGGAATCGATTAGAACACTCAGAATAGTATGTAGTTTACTGTTTAAAGTTTAATAAAAATGTTTTCAGTTGAGTTAAAAATAAAGGAGCATGCATTAAATTTTCAAATAAATATTTTTTTCAACTTTTCTATACATTTGTTCAAAATAATTTACTACCAGTGTACCCCGGTAGGCTAGTTGGAAGCGTGCTGGCTTATCAGTGCGGGGGTCGTGGATTCGATTCCCACCAGAGGCACAGGTCTGTTTTCGGTACAACGGGCCGAAGACCATAGTAGCTAGTGCTCGGTTAGGGTAATATTATATAATTTGTAATTATATGATTATTAATTAATGAAGAAGAATAACAATTTACTAACATTTACAGATTTTTTTAGTTTCAGTTATTACTTTCGTTTATTTATACTTTCATACAAATTTAATCACATAAACGGAAGATTGATGATATTCTAGGAGAAATACAAACAAAAAGAAAAACTGAAATATATTTAAATAACTGAACATAACTTTTATTTTTACTTTTATTAGTTATTTAAATAATATATAAAAATTAATAACAAGAAACAATTGATTTAAAAGAAAATATACCGGATTTTAATTTCAATTGCAATCATATCATTCATAATTTATATTAAATTGCATTTTCAGTTAATTTAAGCTACAAACTATTTTGAGTGCAGTATCAAATGGGTTAAATGCCGTTACCATTATAGTAATGTTAACCAAATAATCTTTCATAGCATTACTGTAAGAGATAAACTTATCCTTACACAGTGGGATAAATCACAAAATTTGTGGAAATAATTCGGCCATTTCTTACCTTGTGGTCCCATTGCAATGAAATTTAAAACATGCATAAAAGACATAAAATGGAGTTTAAGTTTTGATTTTGAACCTTCCAGACCCTTTGGGGCGGCAAAATGGCTGCCCAAAGTTGGGTACTTTTTTCATAAAAATTTTGAGTGTTTGCCATTTTTTTGTTTCTCATCCGATTTTCAAAAAAATAACATATTAGTAATCTTCTTGTAAAGATGAAACAAATTTCAGAAATTATGATTTTCTGAAAACAATCCCACAATTCCTACAAATAAAAAAAAATTTCCAAAAATGGGATTTTTTTCGTTTTTTGCTGCCATGGCGTCATTTAAAGCGGGGATTGGAAATGACTTACACACTACATTAGGTATCTGTTGGAGTATCTAAAACCGGTTTCCACTACCCAAGTGGAGGCGTGCACAAATTTTAACTGTGAGTTAAAGTTGATATTTACCTCAAAAATATGGCTACTTTGGAAGCGGATGGGGGGGAAAAGTATTTACAAATCAAAATTTTTTTTACCACAACTCGCATTTATATAAAAACACCTTCCAGAAAAGTATACATACTTTATATGTTCAGAAGAAAAATATTTGACTGAAGCGATAAGAAATTTGGTGCTTTTTGGGGAAAATATCGCCAAAATTTACTTTTTTTTTAATTTCTACTTTAAACTAATGTAATTTTTGACCGAAACAAGATATTGAACTAATTTTTTTTTTATTCCATTAAGAATTTTATTGGCTAAATAACCGTTATTTTAAAACGAAAATTGGTCCCAAGTTTATCCCGATATTCGAAAAACTTTGGACCTGAGTCGGACAAAATTTGGAATTTCACATTTTCAAATCGGAATATCTCGGAAACTATTGGAGGTAACCCACACATGTAATCATGTTTTTTGTTCATCTTTACAAGAAGATTACTAATATGTTATTTTTTTGAAAATCGGATGAGAAACAAAAAAATGGCAAACACTCAAAATTTTTTATGAAAAAAGTACCCAACTTTGGGCAGCCATTTTGCCGCCCCCAAATGGTCTGGAAGGTTCAAAATCAAAACTTAAACTCCATTTTATGTCTTTTATGCATGTTCCAAATTTCATTGCAATGGGACTACAAGGTAAGAAATGGCCGAATTATTTCCACAAATTTTGTGATTTATCCCACTGTGCCTTACTAGACAGCGTATGAGTGTTAATATATCACTCATACGTAGTGTGGACCTTAACTGTGGTGTTTTAAAAAATTAATAGCAGTAGTAATAATAAATATAGTAGTAGTACTAAAAATAAAACTTTTAAATAAAGAGACATGTGCAGTCCAAACTAGATTATATAAAAAAAATCACAAGCAGGTATGATAGTCTTAATGTTTTTGGCGCATTTAATTGTCCATGTTAAAGGTCGAGTAAATGTGTATAAATGTGATTTGTAGAAGAGGGCTGAAGCAACAAAAGTTAAGTGCGCGGTTAATCTTTATTTGGTTTTCCTTACATATTAAAGGCTCTGAAGTTTTGAAAAATTGAAATTTTTCGTAAAGAAAAAAAAAACTGTAGGGCGGTCTATGTAGCCACAATGGGTCGGAAAAAAATATGTTGAAACTTTTAATTTTCTTCGAATGTGAAATGCAGTCAAATACAGTTAAGCTAGTTAAAGATGAGTCGGACAAAAAAAAAATCTCTATTAATACGAACTTGTTTGATTGTTCCAACGTAAAAAAACATCTGTAATAGACTAAAAAAATAATTTAGTAGAAAAGTTAGTAAAACGTCTTGTAAATCAAATATAATAATTTTCAGAAATATTTTTGCTGAAATTGTGTTTTCGGATAAATTTTTAGTTAAACTTAATCAGCACTTAACTGTTTTGAACTAATTTATTTTGCTTAAATAATTCATTTTGCTAAAAATATTGTGCTGATAAGCGCATTAAAAGTATGGACGACAACCAGATTGAAAGATATAGTAGAATGAAGTAGATGTCTCGACATGTCAAGATGTAGTAGAGAAGAGGAAAATGATACGAAAAAGTATAACTCTTGTATGACATACAAAAAATCAGCCAATGAAGATTTTTGTATCCGTGTTCTCATACATAGAACAAAATTATGGATTAAAACAACTTACATTTTGTCTTGTCACAGGCTTGTGAAAGTAATTGTCTATTAATTAAATAAAAGACAACATAAAATATATAAATTTGAAACGGATTGAATGTGTATTTGTAAACTAAATGTTTATAGAGATTATATAGTGTGGTCAAATTGCAAACAAAAATGCGTTCAGGTAGACATACTAAAGCGAAAGACAACGACGTACATTTTAGGTTTTTTTTATGTTTCATTTTTTATATTGCAAAAAGGTTTGTTTATGACATATTTTTGTTATTTTTCGTTTCCTTTCTGGAGTTATTAAAGGCATTTGCCTTCCTTTAAAAAATGCCATCATTTCGACAACCAACGATGCACGTAGTAATTTTGTTAATGTTATATATAAATATTTCTATATATTTTCAGATATTACATTAATTCATGTGGTCAATGTGGGAGAATGAATATTTTTATATTTTGTAGCGTAGTGTAAACTATTTTGAAAAGAAAACAAAAATTTGTTTATGATTTTTAGCAAATAAATTAAGTAAAGTACAAATTTTTTAAAAATATTCGGAAAAAATGTTGTTGTCTTTTTGCAAGGGTTTTTTTTAATTTTTAATACAATAAGTTTTAGCACAACTTTTTTTGCCGTTTATGATACTAAAATTATTGTTGGTAGAGACATCACCAAAGTACACACAAAAAAAGTCTGTAAAGTCTGCAACATTGTTGCTGGGAGGATCCTTGCACAAAAATTGCTCAAATCAGTAAAAAAAGTTGGTAAATTTAACAAAAATTTTGCTGAATTTGGCAAATGTTTTGCTGAAATTAAAAAAAATCGTTGATCAATTTTTCTGCAAGGATCCTCCCAGCAAAAATGTTTGGGAATTTACAAACTTTTTTTTGAGTGTACCAAAAAATACACATGGAACTTATTATATACATTCAGATTTTTGAGCAGAACATTTCTTGGCAACAGTAGATTAGATTAGATCAGAAGGCACTATGCACCGCGACCAATGTAGGTCTTTTGTGCTGCCTAAGATTACCTACAGATTCAAGCTACCTATAAAGCCAATTATCCTATTAGGCAAAATGTTCGCGATGTCGGAAGGCGAATGAAGCGATCGCCTAGAAACCTAAGTCTCCTATCACAAAGCCTGGGACATTCGCAGAGAACATGCTCCGAGGTCTCAGACACCATCTCGCAAAACCTACACAAATCCGTGTCCGATTGACCCTTCTTGTGCAGATGGTATCTGAGATTACAGTGTCTAGTTAAGTACGACGCCAGGGTCCTCAAACCCCCCTTTTCAAGCGACAAGAGTCGCCTCGACCCCCTACTGTAAAAAGAGATCAATCTTTTAGCATGGCGCTGACCAGGAGAGTTTTCCCAGCAACCAGAGAATTCAGACTCTCTCCATGCCCTGAGCCTTTCCCTAACATACTCCGCAGGTATTCCACAGAATGGTTCAGGACCAATAAAGGGCTCTCGGGCCCCGCGGTTGGCAAGACAATCTGCCCTCTCGTTGCCCTCATGCCCCTCATGACCAGGAATCCACCCCAAGGTTAGAGAGCTGCCTCTACCAAGCCTGTTGATAGTCTGAATGCATTCCATGACCAACCCGGACGACACCTTATAAGCCATTAAGGCCCCCAGTGCAGCCTGACTATCAGAAAGAATGTAGATGCGAGATCTTGCGAGTTCCCCTTCGCATGCATTCCCCTGCACAGACACAGATGGCCCAAATCTCCGCTTGAAAAATGGACTGATATTTTCCCATTGGTAATGCACGCTGGAAGCCTGGTCCAAAGACGCCCGCACCCTTGTTCCCATTCGACTGCTTAGAGCCATCATTTGCAACAGTAGATATTTACAATAAAATTTCATCAAAATCGGTCCATATACTAAGACAATATATGCGAAAATTAGAAATTTTTTAAGCTTTTAATACATTTTCTTAAAATCACTTTTTTGATACTATCGTATTAAAATTATTATATTAGTAATGCTATCTATTGTGAAAGTCATGCGATTAGCTCTAAAATGCACCTTTAATTCGGTTGGCACTTTATTTATCTGTGTGTAGGAAAACTTTATCACTCCATTTTTTATAAAAAAAAAATCAAGGAAGAAATCAGGATTTGAGAACATCAAATTCAACAATGGGGGTATCAGTAAAAAAGTGAACTTTAAAAAACATGATTAAAATCCTAGAAAAATTTCCTCACTCCAATTAACTCAAACAGAACCATGGGTGTATCATTGAAAATACGACAATTAAAAAAAAAAATTGTAATCTTAGGAAAATTTCCTCACTTCAGTTCTTATGTATGTTATCAAAAAAGACATCAGAAACTAAAAAATAAACAGGAGGAAATAAGAACACAAGGAAATCCATCTGAACCACGGGGTATCCTTCAAGAAAAGGCATTTTAGAAAAATAGTTAATATTCTTACGTAAATTTCCTCACTATAGTATATATATTATTATACAAGATATCACACATTTGTGAAAAAATTTCAAGGACGATATCAGAATACAAGGACATCAAACTGAACCATGGGGGTATCCTTTAAAAAAAATTTTGAATCTTATGAAAACTTCATTACTCTAATTTTGAGATATGTTATAAAAAAAGATATAGAGCAATTCCATATGAAAGCGATCACCTTTTGGACGACCCCTCTCCGATTTAAAAATAAATAGTCTCAATCGATTGCCCAGCAAAAAATAATGTACCTACATATTTTTTTTTTTTATATAGTGACTGGTTTAGTGGTGGTGTGCACCACTGTCATGTGACAAAATTGAAGAATTCTTCATAAGGGACCTCATTGAAAGTTGTTTTAAAAACAACTACTAAAGCGATCGCAACGAGTGATAGCTCGTTGGAAAGGTATTGAATCCGGCTTTAATTGAAAAATAAAATTTTCCTAATTTTTCTTGTTAAATAATTAAAAATAATTCAATTATAAAAAAATATAAAAACAATGAAAACAAGGTGGTCTCTTAAATGCTCTTCTCCTGTCCAAACAAGGAGTCGGGATCCATTTTTTTATTGCTGATTCTTAAAGCAAAAATTATGAGGAATCCAAAAAAAATAAAATTAGCCGGAAAATTTAGGAGCTTCTGTGGAAAATCGGAAAATTTAATTTTCATGGGAAAATTTAATTTTCATGGGAAAAAGGTAAATTTCTGAGAAAAATTAGGAAAATTTTATTTTTCAATTAAAGCCTGATTCAATACCTTTCCAACGAGCTATCACTATCACTCGTTGCGATCGCTTTAGTAGTTTTTTTTTAAAACAACTTTCAATGAGGTCCCTTATGAAGAATTCTTCAATTTTGTCACATGACAGTGGTACACACTATGAGACTATTTATTTTAAAATCGGAGAGGGGTCGTCCAAAAATTTGCCAATTTTGATCGTTTTCATATGGAATTACTCTATAATAGATTTGTAAAAAATTTCCGGACAGATAAAAAATTAAAGTTGGAATTTACATATCGTTATAAAAACAAAAAGCCACAATATAAATTATATATAATTTTAATTTACCATATTAAAAACCTAATAAAAATTAAAAGTTTCGTTAAAAAATAAAACTTTTATTTTATGCTAACAATTTAAACAATAAAAAAAAAAAAAAAACAAATTTTATCAAAAAAACAATATTAAAATGTTTGAAACTTAGTCAACCATAATGCTCAAAAATATAACGCTTAAAATGACTTGCATTGCTTGTTGTTTGAATCTTGTGAGGCAAGTGGTTCCAAAGATCTATACTGCTTATAAAAAAATGTTTTTTGGAGAGTTCACTCTATTGACAAATTGTAATAATTTTGTTTCCCCTCCTCGATATAAAAAATTAAGTAGTTTGTATAAATAATCAGGTTGTTTTGTATAAATTACTTTATGTAGAAATATAAGAGAACGGCATTTTAATAAGTTATCAAACGATAAGTTATATATCTGTTTTGAGTAACGTGAAATCCTAGCAAAGCGTTGAAGTCCAAATATATATCTGGCAATATTATTGTATGTTACATTTAGTTTTCGTTTGCTTAATGAATCGCAATTTGCGAAAAGTTCGCAACCATACATTAATGTGGGCAACAAATGTGTTTTAGCCAGTAGCATACGTATTTTAAAAGGTGTATACGATTGTGTCATCCACAAATTTCGTAACATAGAAAACGTTTTTTCCACATATCATATTAATATGATCAGACCAATCAAGACGTTTGTTAAATATAACTCCTAAATTTTTCGCTGTTTCAGATATTTCAATTCTTGAGTTCCCAATTTGAATCGCGGGTAATAAACTGGGGAAAAGTTTAGTATTTCCAATTACTATGGCCTTAGATTTTTTAGCGTTAAGACAAAGACCGTTATAAGACGCCCATTGACATTCTTGACAGATCTTGGTTTAAATTTTGTATGCAGCTTAATACATTAATTGGATCACAACTAATGTAAACCTGAACGTCATCCGCATACATTTGGACCTCACAGTGTTTGATTTGAGATGGTAAATCATTTGAGTATATAGCATACAATAGGGGACCAAGAATTAAACCCTGTGGTACACCTCTCGTCACTGTAAAACTATTTGACATTTTGGCACCATGATAAACAGATTGAGATCTTTCATATAAATATGAAGATATTAATTGAACAGCTGCCGGAGAGAAATTACACATATATTTTAATTTAAGGCAAAGAATATTATGTTCCACGGTGTCAAAAGCCTTTGAGTGGTCAAGTAAAACTAAAAACGATATTTTCCTATTATCCATTTCACCTCTAATCTTTTCAGATACATCAATTAAGGTGGTAAGGCAACTCTGCTTTGGTCTAAACTCAGATTGTCTTTCTGTGAGCAAAGAATTGTCGTTTAGGTATTTACTCATCTGTGAGTGAACTAAACGCTCAAAAACTTTTGATAAATAAGGCAAAATTGCAATTGGGCGACATTCTTTATCAGATTTTGGTATGGGTATTATTTTGGCATGTTTCCAGAAAGTGGGGTAGTTAGAAGTTGTAACTATCGTATTCAGTATACAAGTTATGTGTGGTAAGATAAACGGGAGAATTAGCTTTATGAATTTAGGATGAATTCCATCATGTCCAATTGAATGGGATTTTATATCCAAGAAGGATTCTAAAACATCTTCTGGGTAAAGAGTGTGAATTTAAAATTAACATTGTTGTTGGTGTTCGTGTTGTAAGCATTGGCAAAAAGATTGGAGTAATAATTAACATTTGCCTCTGGCATTGATATGTTAACGAAATCGAGGTTTAATTGATTTACATCAATTGTGTTATCCTCATTTTTGGCATTGTTACCTACTATTCCCATATTCTTAATTTCTCGCCATTTCTTTTTTGTGCAAACAGCAGATTCAAATTTTTCTTTATAAAAGTTTGATTTTGCAATTCTGATTTTAGAATTTACTTTTCTTCTTAATGCCTTAAACATTTCATGAAGTTCCGTAGTTTTGAACCTCTTCCATCGAGTATAAGCGTAATTTCTTTGGCTAATAATCGATTTAATTTCATTCGAAAACCAAGGTTGTTCACGACGTATTCGTTTAGTTTTAATTACAATGAATCTTTTATATAGATATTTCATATTATTTTGCAGAAAAACGACCTGTTCATCAACTTTAGGCATAAAAAAAATTTCGTTCCAAGTAATTGTGGAAAGTTCAGTTTCAAGCGCCGGATAATCAATATTTTTAAAATCACGATATGATATTGTTTTTTGATTGCATTTTTCAGTTTGAAAATCATATATTAAAAATAAAAGATCGTGTTTAGAGAATAAAGATGCTGAAAGCTGATCATGTAACAATAATTTGGACACATTATTGAGAAAACAAAGATCTAAAAGTGAATTTGAAGTTTTCGTAAAATGGGTAGGCATCGAATAATTAACCAGATATAACCCAATTGATTTTAGATTTTCCATTAACGCTTTATCAACTAGTATGTCATTGTTTAAATCACCAACTATAATCACATCCGAGTAACCCATAGTCATCGATGTTAATTTAGTTAACCAGTCATCCATCTTAATTCTTTTATTTGGTCTATAAATAGTACCTAATAAAAACTTTTCGGTATTGCCAAAAATTTCCACAAACAATTATTCTATCTTATCATTTGCATTATCATTGCTATTATTGTTATTATTGTTTTCATTTCTGACATCTTTTTCAACTGGCACACATTTTCTTGAAGATTTAATATACATGGCTACTCCTCCGGCATGTGTAACCCTATCGGCACGAAAGGAAATTTAAAAAAAAATTTAAAATCTTAGGAAAATCTCCTCACTGCAGTTTTTATATATGTGTTTAAAAAAGATATCAGAAAATTGTGAAAAAAATGTCAAAGCCAATTTTACTGTACTCGATCCGGTGACCTTCTGCTTGTCAGGCAATTACTTTACCTCAAGCCCAAACCCAATTTTAATATGTATTCTCAAATCTCTACCTTAATATTTTTTTTCTTTCAAGTTTAAATATTAATGTCAAAAAAGTGATTTGTATGTACAACAGAAATTCGGTTGCTAATCTTAATATTTTTTTAAGAGTTACCAAAATTATTGAAAAACTGTATAGTATTTTAAAATTGGTAATGAAAACTTATATTTTATATAGAGTGATTGTTTTTTGCAGCCGAAACTTATATTTAATTTTAACTGGAAATATTTCATTTAAGGGATAACATCTCCGAAAAATGGTTGGTTGTTGGTATTAAAGGTAATGTAGAAGATAATATTTTTCTCTATTTATTAGGAAACCCAATATTTTGAATGATGTGACTGTGCTTTGGTTAATTGTATATATTTTCTATTTAAAATATTGTTTAATTATACTGATGGTGAATTTTAAGTATTTACAGTTTAAATTTTTGAATAATGATTAAAGTTTGTTATATACAATGGAATTAAAGTCAATTTAATCTCTGTGTGTAGTGTATTTATAGTATATACACTACTAAATGATTTTGAATTGTTTTTTGTTAAATATTATTAATTTGCCATTAGTTGTATATTTATGCAAGTTAAACTCTTCTACTTTTTTTCAATGCGACTAAAATTAATGTATAATTATGGTTTTGCAACGTAGTGTACTACTTTAACAGACTTGTTTGCAATGGTATGGCTATTTTCTTTGCACATAATAGGCAATGTGTATATCAAAATTTTTTTCTTGAATATTAGATTAATATATAATTTAAATAATTCTAAATATTTTAAGTTGAAAGAAAGCTCCCATACAAATATAGAAAAAAAACAGTTAGCTTTCAATTTTTTTTTTTTTTTTTGTAATTTTAAAGAAAACTCTCTTTCATATATCTGTATAAAAAAAATATTTTTTTGAAAACTTTTATTGGTTTAGTAAAAACATGTTTTCCTTGAAAACAAATTAATAAAATAAACATCTTGTGTTATTTCTTTAAAAAAACTTATTTAGCTTTGGGAATTTAGTTTTGGGAATCCAGTGATTGTGTGCTTCTTACAACTTTACCATTATCCCATAATATATCAAATGGAGATGACTTTTAGAGTTGTTTATTTAAAAACTTGTTACATTTTACCAATTTATAGGTTTCTGTCATAAATATTGCAATAATTTATTCAAACATCATGTTAAGTTGATATATTTACCAGTTCTGGTGCCTATTTCCTACGAAAAATGGTAATATACATTATATCCCCGCAAAAATAATGCAAAGTAGTTCAAAAGAAACAACATTTTAATTACACACAAAGTAGCTACTACACTCAAGAAAAAAAGTTTGTAAAGTCAACAAAAAATTTTGCTGAGTCAGCAAAATTTTAGTCAGGAGGGTGCTAGCAAAAAAATTGCTAATGTCAGCAAAAGCTTTTGCTGAAAATCAGCGAGCTGATTTTAGCAACAAAATTAGTAGATTCAGCAAGAGTTTTGCTAACACTTAGTAGATTAGAAATAAAAAAGCGTTGTAAAAATTAATAAATTTTTTGCTGAATTTTAGTAGACTGAAAAAAAACGCAAAAAAATTGTAATTTAGTTAATATATTTGCCGAAAATCATAAAACATATTTTTGTGATTCTTTTAAAAATAATTTACAATAATTACGAAATATAAAAATTTTCATTTTCCCACATTGATGTTATGAATTAATTTAATATCTGAAAATATATAGAAATAAATATATATAACATAACAAAAATTTTCTTTCAACTACTTACATTAATGGTTGTCTAAATGATGCTATCTTTTAAGGACACAACTGCCGAAGAAACGAAAAAATAAACAAAAACAAACGAATCGAAAAAAACAACCCTTTTTTTGCAAAAAGAAAAAGGAACCATACTAAGATGTGTGTCTTTGTCTTTCGCTTTACTCTGTCTACATGTCTGTTTATGTTTGTTTGCAATTTGACCACACTAGATGATTAATCTATTAACATTTATTATAGAAATACATATTAGATTTAAATATTTTCTTTTGTCTTTTATTTTATTAATATACAATTATTTTGACAAGCCGGTGACAACGCAAAATTTAAGTTGTACTTTTTAGTATCATTTTCCTATTCTCTACTACATCTTGACATGCCGCGACATCTGCTTCATTCTGCGTATATCTTTCAATCTGGTTGTCGTACATACTATTAATGTACTTATCAGCACAATTTTTTTTAGCAAAATTAATTAGTAAAACATTAGTATATTAGTAAAGCATTAGTATAAACAGTTAAGTGCTGAATAAGTATAACAAAAATTTTAGCTGAAAACACGATTTTAGCAAAAAAATTTGCTAAAAAATAGTATACCTGATTTACAAGACGTTTTACTAACTTTTGTACTAACTTATTTTTTTGAGTGTACTACTGATTTTTCTGATCTAATGCTGGCCTTTTAGATCAGTTCCTAAACTTAGCATATAATGTCATCATATATTGTTCGGCTACAATTCGGTATTTGACATACTCGAATGGAAATGTTGTGTCTTTTAACAACAAATTTTTAATCTAGATGCCGCTTTGAATAAGTGTTTTCTGACCTTTAAATTTGATAAACAATGATTACAAAATATCAGACTTAACAATAGTTTTCTTTTTTTTTCAGTTGAACGAAAAACTATTATTTCGCCTTGTTTTTAAAGCTGGAAAGCTGTTTAAAAGTTTTTTAATTATTACATAATAAGCACTCCTACCGATCTCGGTAAATAAGATGTGACTTGGCATCACACCTTAAAGACTAATTAAAAATAACAAATTAAGTTCTATGAAAAAGGACACCCAAAAACACAGTCTTTCATAACCTTACACATAGTTCTTTTAATAAAGTGAAGTTTGAGGAATTTACATTACCTCCGTCCCATGACAACCCCATGTTAAAATCATGCGTGATTCACCTCAATTTGCACTACATCTAAATCCGTTTATGTGATGATTTTACTACATCTTTTTCCACACTTTTTTCGCTGGGATATTACACATATTCTAGTAAAACCTACACACAGAGAAATAAAGTGCCAACCGAATTTAAAAGTGTATTTTGGTGGAACACCCAATAAATTCGGTTAGTACAACCATATTCAAATTTGATTTCTGAATATTTTGGTTGTTGCAACTAAAATTCAGTTGTATTAACCGAATTTTGTTGTGATAACCAATATGCAATTGTACCAATCGATTTCAGTTGTGGTAACCGAATTTGAGTCGTAGTAACAGAATTTCAGTTCGCAAATGGCTGAATTTTTCTCTGTGTGTAACGATAAAGAAGGTATTTTTTCATCAATTCAAAATTAATAACAATTTTTTGAAAACGTTTTCTTTTATTTTTTTTATGTACTTGTATTGGAGCTTAATTTAAACTTTCGGAATTATTTAAAGTAAATATTAACCTATTATTCACAAGAATAATATTCAAAATTATGATATAAAGGGTGTTCCAACCAAAGCGCACGATGTTAATTGTAAATAACGCAAAAAGTTTTCAGAGAATTATCTTAATAGTTTTTATTATGATACAACGATCTATGATAATTATGTGTGAAACAAAATACCACCCAAATGCTCGCCACGGCTTCGGTGGCATATCTCTATCCGATGGTCCATATTTCCAATGACTCTGAGACATAATTGAAGTACAATGTCGTTAATGTGCCTAATTATCTCATCCTTTAACTATTGAATTGTTCGTGGCTTATTGACGTATACTTTTTCTTTTAAATATACCCAAAGAAAGAAGTACAAGGGTGTCGAGTCACATGATCGTGGAAGCCAATTAAGATAACACGGGCATTGTATTCCTCTCGCAAAGGAGCCACTGTTTCGTTGGCTGTGTGGCAAGTGGCACCATCCTGTTGCAACCGCATATCGTCCAGGTCCATATCCTCAAGTTCTGGCCACAAGAAGTCCCTTATCATCTCGCGATAGCGAACACCATTCCCGGTAACTGCTTGGCCGACCTTATAAAACGTCAGCCCATAAAACGCACCAAATAATCGCTCTATGTGTATGCTTCTTCTTTAAAAAAAAAAAATCAACAAATAACCCAGTTTGCTGAAGTTTGCGCATAATTCTCCCGATTGTGGACACATTTGGCTTATTATACTGACCAAAAAAATCACGAAGTGCATGTGCATTTTGATTTGAACGCCCATTTTCGCAAATGCCTTCAACAATTTTAACGCGGTGCTCAATTGTGTACATCTCCATGGTTGAATTTGTCAAACACTGAAACAAAGAAGTGTCAAATCAAGTTGGGCAAAAAACTTGACGTTAAGGTCTGACTGGAAATCAACATCGTGCATTGTGGTTGGGCCACCTTTTACATATATTGCATTGTGGTTGGACCACACATTACAGACCACCCCGAAAACAAACTTGCAATAAAATGTGGCTAATAGAGTTTTTACTACAAGACCTTTAATTAGTCAAAATCAAAAGTTAAAGATAATATGCCTTAAATAAGCATGTGTATAAAATTGAAAAGCATGACAATTTTACTATATAAATTTTCTGTTTTTCCGAGATATTTGAAGGTAAATTTACAAGTTATTCATGAAGCAATATTGTCAGAACTATGCTTAAATGCAAAGCAGTTTTATCTGATGTTCTAGTGCAAACATAAAAAAATTTAGGACCAGGACATATTTTAATTAAAGCGGTTTAAGAAAATTTTTCAATTTTGAACACATGGGTTAATGTTTTCCGATTTTTATCCAATTCTACAATAATCGGAACAATTATTGATAAAAATCGAACATTGAAAAAAATACCGCTCTAATGTCCATGGAAAAAATCATAGTTTACTCTTTTTTAAAAGCTAAATTAGTTAAATACTGCATATTTTTTATATATTTCAAGTGAAGATTACAATACGAAACTTTGAGTGTGTTTAGGGTACGTATTTAGCTATTTGTATAAAAAATATATCGGCCATTCCAAGAAAGATTTGCCAAATCTGACCTTGATTTAAATTATATTTAGCGATTTTCTTTTTTAAAAAAAATCAAAAATATGCAAAATGTGTGTAAATTTCAACATTCGCAATTTCTTTAAAATATGTCGTATCAATATCATTTAAAACGCACTGGAGTGGTACACTTATCTACCCTTATAATACTGATTCATATTTGAACACTCTCGATTATAAAAATGAATGCATATTTGCAAAATAGGTAACTTTTGCCAATATGTTGCACATTCAATTTATTGCGTCCCGAAATCCAACTATTTTTAATGAATTTTTGGAAAAAAAGCTTATCGCAGTTCTACATAGAGAAAACAACAATTTGTTCTTTTTTATTTTTCCGATTTATCAAGATAAAACTTAAAAATGTAGTGTTAAGAGTCCCTTTAAACGTGTTTGTTTACGTGAAAGATAAAAGAAATAATTCAAAATTTAAAAATTAAAAATTAAAAATTTAATTCTTAACTCTTTTAAGTCCACGTTTCATATTGAATATCAGGTTTGTTACAGAAAGAAACATATGGTTGAAGGGTTTAAAATAATTTTTTTTTTTTTTAACTGCAAATAACTAAGTAAACGCAATTGTTTTTCTCACAAAAACATAATATAAAAATTTAATTAATATCCGGCAATATCGATTTATCATTCTCAAGTTAAATTAATGTAAATTCATCTATCTTCAAAACTCTTTACTTAATTTGTAAAAATATTTTTGATTTGCATAAATAGTCAACTGCTACAAAAGGTACAATTAAACCTTGTCATACAATTCTTCTTCCTAAAATAAATCTGATACGCCAACGCAAACGTGGGCTTGAAAGGGTTAAAAATAAAATTTTAAAACATAATAATTTAATAGATTCGTTTATCTTTCAAGTACTCAAAAAATCTTAAAAATTTAAAGTAATTTTAAGTTTAATCTTTTTGGTTAATAAAAAATTACTAATCGAACTAGGGTATGAAATCCAAAAACCAAAGTGTTCAGGAGAGGTAAAAGGGGGGTAAATGGTAAAAAAATTTAGTTTTGAAATTTTGGTTTGCTATTTTACAAATATAGTCCACATGAATCGGTGTACAAAATTTCATTAAATAATATTAAGCAGAAGTTTCAAAAAAGTGCACTTGAATACTTTCTTTTGTCTAATAAGGGTATATATACGATGGCGGATCAATAAGTCCGTGACAGAAGGAAAGCTTTCGCCACTGGGGCACATATGCCACCCCCGATTTCCGTTGTATTCAAAAGAGTTATTAAATTATCCCTTTCGATAATTTATGCACTTATTGAACATGTCACCAAATTTTACACACGTACTTCACACATAGTTAAGGATAGACAAATTTGTGTGTTTTTTTGTTAGCACAAAAAAAAAATAATATAGAGTTGGTTTATTTGGGATTGTTGATTTGTTTGTATTATAACAAAGTACTGTTTAAGGTGTCGAAGCGGTGATAATAATTTCTAATATTAACACGATCTTTATAGAATTTATTTCTGTAAAAAAATATTATGTGACCAGCTGATCATGGGGCATATACACCTGACCACCAGGAGGGGTAATTTGGTCTCAAAGATAATATTAGTTCGATACATGGTTATTTCTGTTGCACGGGTCGTACGTAATTTTCTTTCAACAAATTCGAAGAAAATATTCTTTTTTGAAATTGTGTTGCTGAAATTACTGCTATTGATATCAATCATAATGATTATTTAATTTAAAATATGAGTTTTTCTCCATCACCGTTATATTTGTGGCTGCCAATGTGCAACATCAACTTGGTTTAGACGATTTAAGTTACTTTGGGAATCTTAAAAAAAAAATATATAAAGAATAATTATAATTTATGTTTTAATAATGCAAATAATAGTTAAGATGTGTAAAATTCTTGATAAAAATTAATTTTTCCGAAAAACACAGAGCTTTAAAAAAAAAATGTGGCGAATGCTCCCCATTCTACCCGGCGCTTTTTCTGTGTTCACAGTTTATATGTTAATAGTACATGATTAAAAGAGCTTTTGTTTCAAATTGAAATATCAATAACATAACTTTTGGGATATTCTTAAAACATTAGATGGCAGAAATGTTAACATTTTATTAAATTTCTATATTCAACAAATGTGTACAAATATAATACGAATATTCAAATTTACTCACTTTATGCATATTCCTCATTTTTCAAAAAAAAAAAAATAAAAATATAAAAGCTCATAAAAACCGTGGATTTTTAGAAATTTGAAAAATGAAAAGCGACAATCTGGCTCCATAGAGTTTCTGTATTCAAAAATTAATTTAAATCGGAAGACAGATGGTAAAAAAAATGCGCTTTGTTGATCGGTTTTCGGTTGAATGGCCGATATATAATTAAATTTGGATTTTTTCTTTATCTTTGCACATATAATTGAAAAGGGATTTTTTCAAAAATAAATTTTCAGTTTTTTTTTTCTATAAAAAAAAAATATTTTAAAAAAACTAAAATTATTTTTTTATTTTAATAATTAAGAGCCCCAAAAGTGTTACCTTTTCCTAAGCAAAAATAATTATTTCAACATCATTCACACAACAAAAGTTATGGCCTTTTGAATGATGTCCCAACCCCTAATTTTGCGATATTTTAAAGCTTCAGGGCTGCCACAGATTTTAAAATGTAAAAGTAGTTTTACAAATATGCGTTTACTGCCAAACGTGATTACCAAATTTTATATAAAAAAATCCATATTGCTATCGGCTTCAGCCGGTCAGCCATTTACAGCCGATGATGACCGTCGGCGAACCGGGTGAGGAAAGTGGTCTGCATCTGATCGGCTAGCCGGCTGTAATCGACTAGATTTTGTTGGAAGTCTTGTAATGGTTGCAAATATTTGTATATTTCCTTAACTCTCATCTTCGTCTACACAAGTTGCGACATCTACATCTCATAAATTTATTTGTTCTCCTTGCAATGAATGTGTTTATCAGCACAATTTTTTGTAGCAACAAAAAACTTTAGTTAAAAATTAGTTTTTGTTAAAAGCTTTTATCCAACATTTTTGATAAAAACGTAATTCCGGCAAAAAAAATTGTGAAAGTTAGTTACATATTTTAAATAGATGTTTAACAAAATGTTCAACAAACTTTTTTAATGTTGTAGTTAATCGTTAAAGCCGACCACCGACGGCCAATATAATTTATTTCCATTTTTTTTTATCTCTGCACACATACATTTAAATGATTTTATATATACCGAATTAAAATTGAGCAATAATTTCCATTGCACAAGAAAATTGCTAAATTTAGCACATTTTAATATTAACTACGCTTATAGATATTATTTTTCATTTGAAATAATTTGTGTTTTTTTTTTTTTTTTTTTTATTAACCACAAATAACAGATTTAAAAAAAATAAATTTCAGTATTGCCCACAGACTTTTCCATAATATTAATTTGAAAATCAAAATTTTAATTAGTTTGAGTTTTTCAATTTAGGGCTAATGTCTTTTTTAAAAATAGCCTGAGTTTAACTTTTATTTCCATATAAAAACATTTGACATTCATAGCTATGGTTAAGCAATAATCTTTAGTTAATTTAAGATAAGTTAACAGGACTTAATAGATTATCTTTCAATACACTTTTTTTTGCAAACATCTCAAAATTGATTAACAATATTTAACGTGTGTAGTCACTTAAAACATTGGTTTTCTATCATTTATGAATCGATATAAAAATATCTGAACTTTTTTATAAATAAAACACATCTTGCCGACTTTTTCAATTAGATTTGAATTTGAGTAAAATATTTTTTTTTTCTTTCCCTGAAATTGTCACTGTCAAATTTTTAGCGTTTACCTTATTCTGTTAAGTTTAAATAAAAAAAAATGATGTTTAAAATTAATATTTAACTAAAATTAAATTCAACGCTTGGCCTAAGTTTCTATAAACAAAGAACTTTTCTATTAAAACAAGAAAATTGTAAGTTGTTCTTACAGACATATTTTTATTTGTTTACCATCTTCAGCCGCCACGGATGATAATATTGATAGACTTATTATAAGAAAATGCATTATTCCGATTGATTTTGAATTAACACTTTAATATATAAACTATCTGTTAACACTTCATCTTTTTAAAATTTTTTATTTTAAAAATTAAATGAATGTCAAATGAAAATGAATCAACTGAAACTATTAGCCCAATCCGTTAGAAGTCTCTTGAAACACTATTTTATTATTGCAAATAATTGTGGTTTTTAGTTAAATTAATATAAGTTATACATTTTGTATCAATCAGAGATTCAAATAAATTCATTCGCCAATTGTATAATACATGGTAGTTTAAAAATAAAACATTGTGGTCAGTACAATACACTGCATATCATAACTATAGCCGCCTTACATTTTTATCATATTTAAAGTTTTAGAAATAATTTAATGATATGTGTTAGGGAGTGAGATGGAAAACACACGACACACACTAACAAATACTTTTGTGTACGATACTGACATTTTTATGTGAAATTACCTTTAAGATGGCTGTCAGATTACACAGGTCAACAGCAAAAAAAGGCTTGACTAACCACTATATAGATTTGATGCATCATGGCTGCCTAAGTACAAAAATGGTAAAATTTTTCAATTCTATGGATAATTTTTTTTTTAAAAAAATTTTTTTTTAAAATTGACAATATTTTGAGCCATTTCTCCACTTACGTTGTCATAACTCAAAAACAACTAGTCCGATTTTGTCAAATTAAATTTACAAAAATTAAGGTTTACAATATCTTTAAAGAACGTGTACAAATTTTTTTAATGCGATCAATAGTTTCAAAGTTATGAAACAAATTGTTAGCAAAAAAAAAAAAAAAAATGCTAAAAAAAAAAAAAAATTTGAAAAACAAAAATCTGGAAAAAATCGAAAACTGCAAAAAATATTACTTTTTATTTTTTTGTAGTAAAGCTACATATCATGCGAATTAAACTAGATATGGATCATAAAAATCGATGCATGCTTTACATTTTTATTTACAATTAATTGAAGGTATCGCATATTTACAAGCACTGTAGAAAATTGTACCTACATAATGAAAATGCAGAACATAAAAACTCAGGTGCATTTTACGACACGCATTTTGGCAAAACCCCTTTGGGAAAAACCTCTATGACATTTTTATGATTCTAATAATTAAAAAAAAATAAGTAATAAACAAAAGATTGTTTAATTTTTACGATTGCGGTAGGATAGTAATAAAACGCTCATAAATGTGCGTGTACGCTGAAGTGCTCTTATTTTCCGTTAGCTACCTGTAACGGATAATTTTTTTTTTTTCATAAAGTCCTTAATGTTTTTTAGGATTCTTGGGAATAATAAAAATTTGCAGCACACACAAACTGTATCCACACAAAGGGTTATCCCAAATTATAGTATCAGTATTTATAAGATCTCCTTGACCCTTTTTATTTCATTCAAGAAGTGTTTGCGATAACGCAAACATCATTTAATACCTACACAAAAATTAGAGTCATACAGCTTAGAAGTTAAAAACAATTTTCAAATATTAATAAAAATGAGCCAGAAAGCCAGAACATTTTCATGTAAAAACGATCCAGATTTATTTTGTTATGTGTGCGGCCAATATATCACCGGGAAAAAACGGAAGTGGTTCTTAACTTCATTGCAAAAGTCATATCAAGATTGCTATAATATCTATCCGCACAATTTGAACCAGCATTGGACACCGAGTACTATATGCATTCCATGTCGATTGAATTTATCTATGAAGTCTTCTAACGTAAAGTAAGTATAAATTAATAGATTTGGAATATTTTATAATTACAATATTTCTTAATTAAAATTTGAATTCTTCATATTCTTGATTTCAATTTTTTTTTTCATTTTACAGACGACACTTGGAAATTTTGAAGCCTATGCTATGGAGAGAAACAGCGAACCACGCATCCGAGTGTTATTTTTGTTTAAGTACAAAAAGCATATTTGATGGCCCACAAATTCGCAAATTGGTGAACGATACTGAATTTGGCAGTTCAATGTCAGAAATTGAGAAGAATGCATGGGATTCGTTTGTATGGGTTATTCAAAATTTCTTAGGAAATAACAAGGGTGATGATTACGTTGCGCACGTTGAAGAGATGTTAACTCACTTCCAGAATCTTGGATGCAACATGAGCATCAAATTACACTACCTGCACAGTCACTTAGATCGTTTTCCTGAAAATCTAGGAGACTTGAGTGAAGAACAGGGCGAACGATTCCACCAAGATATCCGGACAATGGAGGAACGATACCAGGGTCGCTGGGATGCACACATGATGGCTGATTTTTGCTGGAGTATTCAGAGTAACACTTCGTTATTCAACAATAGTAGAAAATCGACTAAAAGAAAATTTCAGAGTTTGTAGTTTATAATACATATTTATTTATTTATTTTCTTGTTTTATTTATTATAATAAATGTGAATAATAAAATATAAATTTTCTACTATTTAATTTATTTATTTATTTACATTTAAGCTCATCCAACACAAATGTCTTTCCGAAGAATAGAATCAGTATATTCTAGGTAGGGTTTTGCCAAAAAATACACGAATGTTACTATGTAATGCATTTTTGATGTGAAAATTTGTACATAGCATGGGGAAAATGTTTTCAAAATTCAATCAATCGAAAGAAGAACATTAACTACTCAATTTTATGTATATCAGACAAAAAACTAAAATTTGGTGAAAATGAGCGAATTCACTTAATTGTGAATAAATTCGAAAAAAATCAATCGATTTTTATGATCGATATCTCATTTTGTTCCTATTACATGTGGCTTTGCGATAAAGCAATAAATCTGAACGATTTTTGCCGTTTTCGATTTTTATGATTTTTTTTAACCAAAAAAATTTGCTATTTTCACGTAAAAAAAATATTTTTTCCCTCAATTTTTTATTATAACTCCAAAACTACTGAGCCGATTGAAACGCAATATATTAACGGATTAAAGGCTATGTAAATTTCAGTTTTTCTAAATTTATTTGAATAATATCGGACTAATTTTTTTTTAGTTATCATTAATTATGTGGAGACACGTCTAAAAAAATTTATAATTTTAATTAAAAATTTTTTAAAAAAAAAAACCTCTCCATAGAATTTCAAAATTGAACCATATTTGTACTACTGGGACCACAATACATCAAAATTGTATAGTGGTTTTCAAAGCCCCTAAAATTTTTTCAAAATTGTTGCCTTGTGTTATGTATGCAAAACAGTAAAGCGAGCGGTACATTATTTCGCTTA
Source organism: Delia radicum (assembly GCA_021234595.1). NCBI lineage: Eukaryota > Metazoa > Arthropoda > Insecta > Diptera > Anthomyiidae > Delia > Delia radicum. Next base: position 114,188,524 of record CM037854.1, on the reverse strand, counting down.
CAAATGAAATCTGAACAAAAAGTGAATATTAGAGTTTTTTTTGGCATCTTTTGATAGGAGCAGACCATTTCCCAAAATAAACAGTGACAGTATTGGGCACTTATTTTGTAACCTTTATCAATAATTTAAAAAGAATCTTAATTAGTTTGATATAATTTTTATTAAAAATTTTAAATTTTTTTTTATTTGACCTTCAATTGTGCAATGAAAAAGAAAATTATTAAAGTTCGAAGCCATAATCTATATTTCTTTATTAGGATATTGTCCTAAAAAATAATCAATAGAGTTTTTTTTGTTTTCAAATTTATTATTTGACCCTTTCAGAAATGTGTTGATAGATCTATTTCGGCAGTTTTCTAGGTTCCTATCATCAGAACACGTTTTGAAAGGGGTAACAATTCCAAACATCAAACATTTATATAAACTAGTTTACTCACTATACGAGAACTAATATATATATGAGCTCGAAGTAAAATATAATCACCATTGATCATAAATAAATTGAAAATTTGTTTGTTATGGGCAAGGCCCACCTTTGGTGGATATTCAATACACGTTTTGGTTTTTTTTTTCTTTTTTGTTTTATCTATAAACAAAAACAGGGGAAGTAAACTAGGCGGTACTTTGCCTTTTTTACAAGTTTGTTATAATTTTTATTAAAAATAAAAATTATGTTTTTTTTCGACCTTTAATTGTGCAATGAAAATAAAAATTATTCAAGTTCGAGGACATACTCTATATTTCTTTATTAGGATATTGTCCTAACAAATAATCTATAGAGTTTTTTTTGTTTTCAAATTTATTATTTGACCCTTTCAGGAATGTGTTGATAGATCTATTTCGGGAGTTTTCTAGGTTCCCATCATCAGAACACGTTTTGAAAGCGGTAACAATCCCATGCCAAACATCAAACATTCATATGAACTAGTTTACTCACTACATGAGAACTAATATACATATGAGTTTGAAGTTAAAGATTATAACCATTGATCAAAAAATAAATTGAAAACTTGTTTGATGTGCAAGATCCACCTCTGATGGATATTCAATACACGTTTTTTGTTTTTCTCTCCTTTTTATATTTTGTTTAGTTTGTAAACAAAACAGGGGAAGTAAACTAGGCAGTACTTTGCCTTTTTTAAAAGTTTGTTTTAATTTTTATGACCTTTAATTGTGCAATGAAAATGAAAATTATTCAAGTTCGAGGCCATACTCTATATTTTTTTATTAGGATATTGTCCTAACATAATAAAGAAATATAGAGTATGGCCCCGAACTTGAATAATTTTCATTTTCAATAATCTTAATATCTAGAAAGGTTGAGGTTAAGAAGAAGAATAAACTTTTTTCTCTAAAAATTATAAACACTAATATCATTTGATTGTTCTGAGTTATGCACAACTTAGCAGAATTTTTGGTAAGAAATTCAAGTAATTTTTTTTTTAAATGCTACTATTTTTTGATCTAACATTTTATTCAAAGTCCATTTTTTTTAGCAAAACTGAAGGTTTTTGCTAATATATTGATGAACGTATGTTGGGAAAAGACTTTTTGCCAACAGATGATTTATTATAACTTTGATGGCTTATGCAGTTATACCAGACATTTTTTTAAAGATGTTTCTATTTTGAAAACGGGTAGCTGTATTTCAGAGCTGTAATATTTAAGATACTTGTGATATATTTTTATGCAATATACTATCACATTCCCGTCTCTATATTACTAGATATCACTGAAAACCATTACTTAAATATTCTGGCTTATCAAGATATTGCAGACATTTGGATAATATTGTATCCCATAGACTGAAATAAATAAATAAATTCTAATAAGATATTGCAGGCAATAAAATAAGAAAATCTATTTAAAAAAAATAAGCTATTTTGCAGGACTTTTATTCCTGTAATCAGTGCCAAGATGTGTTTTCTACACTGCGTTGCAAAATTATAATTATGCATTAATTTCAGTAAATTTCGTAAGTAAAAAAAAAAATGGAACAGTTTAATCGTCATAAAAAAAAACAATTCATTTATTTTTTTCATTTACTATTTAAAAAGGAATAACAAAATCAATTATTGTTTCAAAACTGTATATTCTCTTAACTTAATATATCACAATACACAAAATTAAAAAAAAAAAAAAATTTAAAGCAGCAGTTTCGATAATGCGTGCGACCTTCATTTTTTTGAATCAACTACAACATTTGATCAAACATACTGTCTACCAGGTTTATTTGAAATTCTTTCATTATAGATTTTCACGTCTTAATAACTGCTTCATTTAGATGAAAAAGGCTTTCATATTGACGCGTTGATCGCTCAACGTTCAAGGAAAATCGTATTCTAGGGATCAAAATAAGAAACTTTGCCGAAGGAACCTGTAGTGGAGGATGATGTGTTTTATGCTCTTTGTGGAATACGTTCAATGCAGCGGGTTATGATTGTATACCCCCAAAATTTATTAAGACTATATATCCTTATATATGTGGTCCTTTCACTCATATTGTGAACACAATTTTTATGACATCCAAGTTTCCTAATGAATGGAAGATATCACGTGTTGTACCGATTAAGAAGGATGGCAATTCTAATTTGTTAGAAAATTTACGTCCAATTTCTGTTATTCCCATCCTTTCAAAGATTGTTGAACACATTATTAAGGATCAAATGATGTATTATATTGATGGCAATAAACTGCTTCATCCAAGCCAATCTGGTTTTAGGCGGAATTATAATACTACAACTCTTCTTGTTGGGCTGACTGATTCCATAAGACGTAAGCTCAATGAGAAAAAGTGTGGTGTGTTGTTGTCCTTGGATTTATCTAAGGCTTTTGATAGTGTTGTGCATTCTAGATTGATAACTAAATTATGTAGTTATTTTAATTTTCCTAAATCCGCTTGCAAACTTCTAAGCTCATATCTTGAAAATAGGTCGCAGTTCGTCTCGATTGGAGATAGGAAGTCTTGTACTTTGGAGGTTACCAGTGGTGTTCCGCAGGGATCGGTAATTGGTCCTATTTAATTAATGATTTATTTGAATGATTTTATTGATGTAATAGATAATAACTGTTTTGAAACTTTTGTATATGCAGATGATGTACAGATTTTATTTTCTGGAGAAAGACAATTTTTGATGTTCTGGAGGCAAACATAGAATTTTACCTTGTTCAGATTGCACGGTGGATGGACACAAATGGGTTAGACATAAATCCTAGCAAAATGAAGGCTATGTGCTTCGGTTTTGATTCCCGTGATTTAAGTGTATCATTGAGAGGTGTTAGTATCAACTTTGTTTCGGAAATGAAGTGTTTGGTTGTTCTTGTAGATGATAAGTTACGTTTTTCGAAACACGTTGATTACGTGTGTGCTCGAGTGAATGCTACGTTGAGACGATTATGGTCTCTTGATCTTTGTTTGCCTCTACATGTAAGGAAACTTGTAGCTAGTGCTCTTCTTATGTCCCAGTTAATTTATGCTTTGGAGGTATTTACGGGTACTAGCAGTAATATTCTTAGAAGTCTTCATCTTACAGTTAACCGTATAGTGAGATATGTTTCCAGATTGAGGATAAGAGAACATGTCTCTCCGTTTGTGTTGGATTTTTTTGGTTTTTCTTTTGAGAATTTTTTAAGACTGAGAATCTTGTTATTGTTTTCCAAGCTAATTAGAGCGAACTGTCCTGGTTACATTGTTGACAACTTTAGATTTACAAGATCGAGTAGAAACCCTCAGATAGTTTTTCAATGTATAAACTCTTCTATTTTCGAGAGATCCTTTAATGTGAGGATAACTAGAGTCTGGAATTAATTACCTAGATTTCTTAAAAGCTTTTGTTGTTGCAAGTGTAGTGTGTTTGACAAGTCTGCGTTACCATACCGTCTGTATGTAACTAGAGACCCACACTTTGTGGAATGTTGTTTGTCAACACCAGACCAATCCTACTAGCGTGTGAATTGCAAACTAAGCAATATCACACACTAGTATAATTCATGTTTAAGTAGTGTGTTCGTTTTTACTTAATAAGTGTGTTCGTTTTTACTTAATAAGGCTAATGGCTATATTTGCCATTACATGGCGACCGTGACAGGACCGGGAAAAAAATTATAATATAAATAAAAAAACGCATAAAGGGTTGGGTCCAACAGGACCTGACCCTAAAAGAAAAAAAATCTAATTAAAAAAAAAAAAAAAAGAGAGACATATAAAAAATAAAAAAACTATTTTAAAACAAAAAAAAAAAACAAACAATAGAATTTAACAAAAAAAATATAAACTAAGTGAATAATTATATTAAAATATTTGCCATTACATGGCGACCTAAATTAATATATATACAATTTTAATTTTAATAAAATAAAAAAAAAAAGTTGTTAGTTGGTGAAATATAAAAAAAAAACTGATGTCATTATAAAAATTTTTTTTAATATGGTTGCTCTAAAACACAATAAATATATCAATGAAGAAGCAATGCGGATGAGCATTGCCGGAGACACACGCCAAGTGCTCCAAGGGTGGTGTGGCCAAAACACCACCAGGAAAACCAAAACACCACCAGGAATATATGTTTGAATATCGTGAAACTAATGGACAGCATCAACCCCTATTAATGTTCTTCAATCATGGCTTGGAAGAAGAAAAATGCTAATACAACAACAACAGCAAATACCACTGGAGCATAAGCAGCAAAGGTGTAACAACATCAATAACGGGCAACAACATTACAAAATTTGGCCCACAACATCATCAACAACAACTTAAAACTACAGTAAGATGAAATTTAAACAAGGTAAACATATAATAATATTTTTTTTTAAAAAAAAAAAAAGAAAATTTAAAAATTTTTAATTTAAAAGTTATAAAATTTGAAAATTATAAATTCAAAATTTAAAATTGAATTTAAAAATTATACATCATAAATTATAAAAAAAAAAACACAACAAAAATTTTTAAAGTTAAATTTTTTTGAAAATATTGAAAAATAATTAATTAACTACCGTGGTGACTAATATAAAATTAATAAAATTTAAAAACTACATACATCTTCTTAAAGTTGCAGAATTATTAATTTTGAATTATTTTCAAATCGTTTTTAGCATACTTTTTAAATATTTAAAACACTACGTTTTCAAAAAAAAAAAAAAAAAAAAAACTTGAAATGTTTTAAGAAAAAGTTTTTAATTTTGTGCGAATAGGTTTTAATTTTGTTTGAAAAATCTGAAATAAAACTTTTATATTTCATATGAAAACCCTAGTTTTTGTTAAAAAAAAAAAAACTGTGGAAAAATTTTAATTTTTGTTTATTTAAATCAATCATCATTCATCATTAAACTTTAATTTTTGTTTCTTTTATATATATACATTGCAAAACAGAGGATAATTTAAACATTATAACCACCAATGTGAAATAAATAAAAATTGGTAACTAAAATTAATAAAAAAAAAAAGAGAAAGAAAAGTTCAAATAAAAAACAAAAAATGAAATATTTTAATAAAAAATTATTATTTTTTTTCTCAAAATCACTGAATATTATTTAAAGTTCGTTGATTATTAAAAAAAATTATTATTACTAACACTCTAATAACTATTTTTATTGACTATGGTGACTCCTACGGGACACTCCCCTAGTGCAATAAAAATCTACCGGTCATCAAATGACGCATGACCTATATTTGCCGTTGCAATTGGGATCTGTCTATCTGAAGGTGACGGATAACGAATGCCACGACAAATATATAATTTTTTTTCTAATTACTAAACAATTAACAAATCGAAATCCCTGTTAATAACAGCCCAATTAAACTTAGTTTAAGTAAATCAATGTAAACTTGATTTCTGTACATGTACTGGGTTGCATTATTGACAGAGATGGATAAGACCAGTGTTTTACACTGTAAATTTTAATCTTGATTTTGAAAAACTGGCCGCACTTTCATGTGTATTAAAGTGCCACAAATCTTATATTTGCAAAAATTTAATAACTTTACCTTAAAGTTATCATTATTTGGAATTATTACTCCAACAATAGGAATTCGAGAAAATGATTAAATGGCAGCACTGATCTGTGCACATAAGTATGCCACACTATTTAATCATTAATTTATTTTTTTTTTTAACCAAATATAATGAAGTATAATAAACCTTTATGGAATTTTTGAATAACCAATTATTCATATTATCAATTTTTTTTTATTTCTATATGAATCTCGTGAACTAAAAACTGGAAATTCGGAAAATTTCCAACGATTCAAAATTAAAGTTTCTCAAATATTAAAGAAAATTTAATGAATCATTTTTGTATTTATGAAAATGATGCCATGACCAATGGATAAAAATTCGTTATAGTTTTCCTTGCAAACAACAAGAAAAACCCTTATAACAGGCGAATTGACATTGGGAATTTTCTTAAATAATAGTGAATTGAAATAATAGAGTCTTTGAAATATTTTTTTTTTGTAGACTTTACTAAGTCAAATCATCATTATTAAGGGAATATAATTTTTATTCCCATAGATTAACAACAAAGAAACATTGAATATTTTTTTTACGTTTTTGATTATTTTACAATTATAATTGTTGTAATTATAATATTTTTTATTGTTGCAAATACTAAGGTTCCTTTGAAATTCCTTAGATTTCTCAATATCACTTTATAGTGGTTAAGTTAATCTCCATAGAATATCTTGATTTTAAGTAGAATCATCACGGATGACAGCATAATAGCTAAGACTAATTGTACCCTGGCGTACACATTGTGATACTAAATAGAAATCATAACGATCGGAACGTGTTATGTTACAATCGACCACAGTACCATGCATATGATTACTAGCGTTATTACCGCTAACGGTAAAATAACGTGTATTGATATGTTTTTGGACTACTATGAATGTTATTTCAATGGTCTGATTTATCACCTTTTGACGGGCAACGTCACACAATGATAGATTATAACACTTTCCGGAAATTGATTATTTTCGATCTTAAATGCCTTTAATGCCGAATTATTCTTTTACTATATCATTTTGTATAGTTTTGATTCAGCAATGCTGTAAAGGCAGCCTCTTAATTTCACCTTTGTGCTGTATCATGATATTATCCTATGCCACAAATCATATTTAACAACAACTACTAATGAAATGCTGTATTATAATGAAGCTATAGTCGTATATCTTGACTTTCATTAAAAATATCAGTACTTTCTTTCATTATTGTTGTAATGTTTAAATGATTCCCGATTTGTAGCTCCTATCATATAAATCATGATGCATGACACGACTTATTTCTTCTATCTCATCAGGTAACAATAATACCGTTAGATTTGCATTAGCAAAACTAACCTTTACTTTTGTTCTAATTATACCAAAATCAAATAATATACGTTCTGCTAGTTCGCCTATGAACTATCCTTGATTTTGATTTTCTTACTTGTCAGTCATGTTCCATTATGCTTGTCTCCACTTATTTATTTTCAATACATAAAGAAATATTTATTTATTTATATCTTTATATATATCTTATTCTGCTAATATTCTTTGTAAATTGTAATTTTGTATTTTTTTTAAATACTTCAATTTACTTAATGCTAAATTCTATGTTCGTTTTACAATTATTTTTTTTTTGAGATTAACAATTTCCTTAGAACGCACTATTTATGTAATACGTGCAAATTGATCCAATTACGGACTATTTCGTAATGTAATAACGTTGAATTAATCCACATATTAAAAGTATTTATATACTTTACACGACTTAAATGAAACCATGCAATTTCGACTCAGTTTCCGCCTATATATTTCATGTAGACTTAAATGAAACTGTGCGATACGGACTCGGTTTCCGTCATATTTGTATGATTCACGTTATTGGTTCCTACGAACCAGGAATGGATCCCATTATCAGAATCAAAATTGATTCGATTTCATTGCTCTCAAAAAGCAACAGATTCAAAACTTGTGCATACTATACGAATGCATCAAACATCAAAAATTGATTTTTCGTACTTCATTATTTCATAACATCTCTACCCAGATACAAATACGTTAGAAATTACTAACAGTATATTTACCCTTACTGAATTTTGTTAGAGGTGCTTATAGTTTCAAAAGAAACTAATATAAATTTGAGGGAGACGTCCATCAAATTTTTAAATAATAAATGGCAGCGCGTTATGAAGATAATTCTTAATGAATTATATTACGGTACATTAGCCAGCCCCTTTGTCAATAGGATATTGACCTAGACTCAATCATCCTAAGTCTTGAATAATGAGACTGCAAGGCGAGGTGAACGGAGCCCATTAAATAGGCCACATAGTTTGGATGGAACAATAAAAAGTGCACTTTTTGATAAGCATTGTAGAAATGCGCAATCGCGATTGTTATAAGTACCGGGGTGTTCCAAAAGAATATTTAGAGTTCTGATCTTAAATTGATAGAGCAGCTTGAGTGCTCTGGTCTGATCAAAGCTTACATATTATGTCAAATAAAGACAGGAAACCCAATACCGGAACTAGAATTCCGAAGAAGTTGCATACCAAGTCTATTAAATAGACTTAGTGTTGAAGTTAAGGCAAGCTATTGCTAAAGGCATTGGAAATAATTCCACATGCCTCAGGTCCCGAGACCGGCAATTAGAGTCCTCTTCTTAAAACTTAATAAAAAAAAAACGACGTGCCAAATTAACAACATAAATAAATTGCTAATGTATTCGACATCACATTAGACATTAGCAGCACCATACATAAATATTAACAATACTAGGTTAATAATAATAATAAAAAGAAAGAAATACAGTAATAGAACGATTCAGTAAGAGGAAAAAGGGTAAAAAGTTAACCTTTCAGTGACAAACTAGCTGCACTGACAATTTGATTTTCTAATAAAATCTATAAATTATTTGATAAATCTAAAATTTATTTTAATTTTTCGGTTAACTAGCTTTTACACTAAGTGTAAATAAAAAAATTTCTTTGGTTAATACACAGCGCAATTATTTATGGTATTAAAATACCCACAATATATAATAAATATCGCTGATAATTCTCGCATCTCCTTAATAACAATTCATCTCCTAAATAACACTTCAACTGTTTAATAACACTTCAAACAACAAATTTATTATCTGAATTATTACTTACGAACTTGGACACTGGAAAATACAATCATTACCAAGTCCCATTTTTCTTTTAAAACATCGCATTCTTTGACATTATTGACCTTGCGGTAATGGCCATACCGGCGGGTACATGGAATTGAAAAGCATGTGATGTCCTTTATCTTCACAAATAACTTAAAATTACATTATTACAAAGAAAAATGATAACATAAGTACAAATAATACAGAAATAAAAATGTTGGTTGATACAATTTATTTTTGAGCAAAAATTTTCTAATTATCATCTTTCTCTAATTATCATTTACTACGATAATTTTATTTATTTTCATAGAAAAGAAAAAAAAAAGGGTTTTATAATAAATTAAAACCAATGGTTTAAATTTCCTCTTGTAAATGTTATATTTTATTAAATAAGTTATATAAAAAGATCGATCAATAAGCTATTCTAATTGATCAATCTTTTTCCTAAAAAGGGGAGGTGTAGTGTGTTTGACAAGTCTGCGTTACCATACCGTCTGTATGTAACTAGAGACCCACACTTTGTGGAATGTTGTTTGTCAACATCAGACCAATCCTACTATCATGTGAATTGCAAACTAAGCAATATCACACACTAGTATAATTCATGTTTAAGTAGTTCTAAGTATTTTTAAGTGAATAAATAAAGTAGTCGCTCACTAGAGCTGAAGAAAGAAACAGTGTGTTCGTTTTTACTTAATAAGGCTAATGGCTATATTTGCCATTACACAAGTGCTACTTTTAAACGCAAACTAATGCAGTTTTTTAATCACTCACTATAATTTTGATAATTTACGATCATTTTTCATATTTTTTTTATATATTTTGTTTTATTTTTTAATCGTCTACTTATTTTGATAATCTTATTGCTACATTTTGGACCGTGAAACTTTAGTTATAATTTTATTTATTTTAGGCATTTCTTTAAATTATAAATTTATTTTTTTATTTTTTGTAAAAATTTATTGTGGAATACGAACCATATTTGGCCCTATGGGCTTGGTTTTTGAATTAATAAATGAAATGAAATGGAACCATACCTCTAAAACGAATTCTGATGTCCCGACTTTTGACCCGTAGGGTCAAATTCTGAAAAATTCCACTTTGACCATTTAGAATCCAAACCAATCGAATGTAATTTATACATTCATCTGCTAGAGCGTCTTTCGGAGAAGAAATAGAGACCCTAATCTTGGAAAGACTCCTTCTACTTTCTGAAATATCTCTATCCCTAGATTTGTACATTTTTCTATAAAACACATAAATTAACCACTGACGAGTCCCAGGAGGGGGACGAAACTGCGGCAGTCTGGTGTATCCCTTGTGTCCGTAAAATTTTTCAATAAAAATGTTTTCTTCTTCTTCTTCCTGTAAAGAGACTAACTAAAGAAATATTCTACAGTAATTAATATAAAAAATTAATTACGATTGTCATTGTCTGACGGGTGCAAAACACTTTCTAACATAAAATTTGAATAAACTTGCTTACCGGCGACTCAATCTCTAACCTACACTTGGTATCCAACTATTGTATGTGAATAAAGCGCATCATAAAAACGTGATAATTACTTGTGAAAAAGAGATAGGATTAAGAAGAAAAAGCATTCTAGTTGAGAAATGAATTGTGCATTGGTATTAGCTAATTCTGTCTCTTCTGATCAAAACAATACTTGTGTGTACGTAGTGTGACCAAACTCCAATTTAGTCGCAGTCAACGCTGTGTCGACCGTGGCTCAACTGGTTAAGAGGTGAGATTACGATGCATAGCTTTGATGCTAAGACTGTGAGTTCAAATCACAGTACGACACCAAAAAAATAAAAGTTTTTCATATAGAGCAAAATTAACAATATAAAATACTTTGTTCAATTGACACATAAATTAACCACTGACGAGTCCCAGGAGGGGGACGAAACTGCGGCAGTCTGGTGTATCCCTTGTGTCCGTAAAATTTTTCAATAAAAATGTTTTCTTCTTCTTCTTCCTGTAAAGAGACTAACTAAAGAAATATTCTACAGTAATTATTATAAAAAATTAATTACGATTGTCATTGTCTGACGGTTGCAAAACACTTTCTAACATAAAATTTGAATAAACTTGCTTAACGGCGACTCAATCTCTAACCTACACTTGGTATCCAACTATTGTATGTGAATAAAGCGCATCATAAAAACGTGATAATTACTTGTGAAAAAGAGATAGGATTAAGAAGAAAAAGCATTCTAGTTGAGAAATGAATTGTGCATTGGTATTAGCTAATTCTGTCTCTTCTGATCAAAACAATACTTGTGTGTACGTAGTGTGACCAAACTCCAATTTAGTCGCAGTCAACGCTGTGTCGACCGTGGCTCAACTGGTTAAGAGGTGAGATTACGATGCATAGCTTTGATGCTAAGACTGTGAGTTCAAATCACAGTACGACACCAAAAAATAAAAGTTTTTCATATAGAGCAAAATTAACAATATAAAATACTTTGTTCAATTGACACATAAATTAACCACTGACGAGTCCCAGGAGGGGGACGAAACTGCGGCAGTCTGGTGTATCCCTTGTGTCCGTAAAAATTTTCAATAAAAATGTTTTCTTCTTCTTCTTCCTGTAAAGAGACTAACTAAAGAAATATTCTACAATAATTAATATAAAAAATTAATTACGATTGTCATTGTCTGACGGTTGCAAAACACTTTCTAACATAAAAATTAATGTTTAATAGTGCTTACCCAGAAGCGCTTCCGGAAGGCATTAATTAATAACAAAGCGCTTTCAAAGCATATAAAGATGGCATGATTTTTTTTTGGTCGCGATGGTCCACTTGGTATGTCTCTTTTAAGCAGGTGAAAAGCGCTTCTTTCATGTTCTCTTAGAAGCAATAAATTCATACCTTCTTAGACGATTGATTAGAAGCGCTTTTTTGTATGTTGAAAATATTAATGCTTAATGGTATGCATTCTCTATTGCTTCATTGTATCCATTATTCACTGCTTCATAGAAGGCATTTTGGGAAGCACTACATACTGCCTTCCGTAATTGCTTTATAGTATGCAATGCGGCGAAGCACAATTTTGGAAGCATAAAATGGAGTTACTGCTTACAAAATAAAAGTTATTTTTTCCTGGGATGTGGTTCCTTTTTTTACAATTGTGGTTAATTTTTTGAACATTAAAAACAAATGACAAAGTTAGTATTAACTGAAATGTAAGTCGTCCTTTCTTTAAGTGAAATTTCATTTTTTTTTTAACTACATTTGCAGTTGTCTTTACTTCCATAGTATTCTAATTGCATTTTTTATTTTTTTCGGATTATTTCGATATATTTTAAATTATCTTTAGAAGAATTTGGTATGAAATAAAAGCTCTTTTGAAGACACTTTCACTGGATTATGCCTAGAGACTTTAAAGTTTTCTTTTGTTTTAAAGTCTTTTTGATTAACATTAATTCTGGCGCGGGATTCTCAATCTAGATTCTTTAAATTAGTTAAAAAGGATCTTGCAGAAAAAACTGCTCAATTAAGCATATTTTTTTTTTGGTAAATATTAATAAAATAAGAACAGGAAAAATAAATCTGTTAACTTTACAAAATTTTAGATATATGTACGAGTATTCGATGTGAATTGAAAATAGCATTTCACTCTGTAAAAATAGCGAAACTTTTTCTTAATATTTTAATTAAATAGCAAACAAAAACTGTAATATTAACAAAACTTTTGCTATATTTACCTCACATTTAGTAGATTAGATTAGATTATATGGCACTATGCACCGCGACCAACTTAGGTCTTTTGTGCTGTAAAAAGCAAATAACATTTTTTGTTTGCTAAAATCAACAAAGAAAATAAAATAAAAAGGAGGAAAATAACAAAAAACGTGTACTGAATATCCACCAGAGGTGAACCTTGCACATAACAAACAAGTTTTCATAGTAATTAAATGTGCTAAAGTCCCAAAACGTTTTTAATTTATTTTTTGATCAATGGTTATAATCTTTAACTTCAAGCTCATATATTAGTTCTCATGTAGTGAGTAAACTAGTTTATATGAATGTTTGATGTTGGCATGGGATTGTTACCGCTTTCAAAACGTATTCTGATGATGGGAACCTAGAAAATTCTCGAAATAGATCTATCAACACATTCCTGAAAGGGTCAAATCATAAATTTGAAAACAAAAAGCTCCTATAGATTATTTGTTATGATAATATCCTAATAAAGAAATATAGAGTATGGCCTCGAACTTGAATAATTTTCATTTTAATTAAAAAAAAACTTAAAAAATTCACATTTTATAATGATTTTTTGTCGTCTTATATTTAGTAAATGTTTTTGCTGATTTAAGCAGATTATTTTGTTACTTTCAATTAACTAAAATTTAGCTCAAATATAACTAAATATTTGTGAATTGAACATATTAAGTTTTGCTATTCTTATATTACTCATACCTAGTAAAAAAATCTGCTAATTTAAGCTTGCAGGAAATTTAATTTTTAACTAATTTTTAGTAGTTTTTTTTTTTGCTGTTTTTACAGGATTATTTATATTTGTGTAGCGCTACCGCTAAAAACACGTTACTATAATAACTGAAATATCGTTTCTCCTAAAATGCCGCTACCGAAATTAAAGAAAATAGCTTTACCCTTACCGATAACCGCATCGAATCGATTATTATCTCTGAATTTAATTGGTTAAAATTAATTGAATTAAATTACAATTTTTAAAATTTTGAAATGTGAATAAACGTTTTTGGTCAATCGCATTATCATTTTGTTGATTCTTATAACAGTCTTAAGAAAAATTTGTTATTGTTTTACATGCGCATTTAATTTATAAGACTGTTATAAAATTCAACAAAATGTCTATGTATTTGTATTTGTATGTACACAAAAAGTAATGGAATAAGAAAATTATTGTCGGATTTACAAATCCCGAAATCCCAGGGATCGGCACCTCTACTCGACATGTAATACTTGATAGATAAAACCAGAAAATACCTGCTTGAACAAATAAGTAGTTATATATGGACTTATTAAAGTTGAAAAAATAATGAGTCTAAAAATTGATTTTCAAAGGGTATCCTATACTATGAAATTGATTTTCTTTCGGGCCCGGGCAGTCAAAAGGGTTCTTGTGGATCTCAACGTAAATAAGTCACCGGGGCCGGATGGCATATCAGCACTGGTACTGAAACAGTGGTCTTTAACGTTGGCACGTCCATTGGCAAAACTTTTCAGCTCTTCGTACCGTGCGGGAATCTTCCCTCATGCTGGAAGGTGGCCAATGTCCAGCCTATCCCTAAAAAGAGTGCGGCTAACAACCCTGAAAATTACCGCCCAATCGCAATTTGGTCTGCGCTCTCCAAAGTGATGGAGACCATGGTTAACCACCATCTTGTGAAATATTTAGAGACCAATTCACTTTTAAATGATCGACAGTATGGCTTCCGTAGTGGTCGATCTACGGGAGACCTGTAGGCGTTTCTATCGGAACGTTGGAGCCGGTCAATCCACCGCTTTGGTGAGAATAAAGTGGTTGCTCTAGATATTTCTAAGGCGTTCGATCGTGTGTGGCACGGGGTACTCGTGACTAAGATATTTGCTTTTGATGTCGGTAATGTCTTCTCTCGATTTATAACGAGTTTTCTCAGAGACCGCACTATACGTGTTGTTTTAGATGGGGTCTCATCAAACGAGTTTCAGCTAAATTCAGGGGTACCGCAAGGTTCTGTTCTTTCTCCTACCCTTTTTCTTATTTTTATTAATGACCTTCTTGGTCAGATCATCAATCCTATCTACTCTTTTGCAGATGACAGCAACATTTGTCATTCATTTTCATTCGATCACAGGCCAAGCTCTTTGGAGATAGATTGCATGCGGCAGAACATGAATGACACACTCAATCAAGACCTTTCTACAATCTCCGAGTGGGGTCGCGCGAATAAGGTCGATTTTAATGCACGCAAAACCCAATGTTGTATGTTAACCCACAGACGGGCTGTGGAATTTACATTGTCATCTGTAACTATGGATGGTATAGGTATTGAGGAATCGGATACTCTTGATGTTCTGGGCATGAGAATACAGTGTGATGTCCGTTGGAATAAGCACGTATTTCAAGTGTCGAAAGAGGCATTCAAGTGCCTTGGTTTTCTGAAACGGTGCAAGACTTACTTCACTCCATCCGATCTCCTTACTATTTATACCAGCTATATCCGGCCAAAAATGGAATACAACTCTCATATATGGGCAGGAGCTCCACTGTCTATTCTGAAGCTTCTGGACCGTGTTCAGGGGAGGGCGGTGAAGCTTGTCAATGACAGTAGTGTATCCAACTCTATTGATTCAATGGAGCATCGTCGGAATGTGTGTTGTGTGAACCCTTTCTATCGATATTACCATGGGAGATGCTCATCTGAGATAAGTGAACTTATTCCACGAGCCCGAATTTTTATTCGTAATACTCACTTATCTAGTACAGCACATCCGTTTGTAGTTGATTGTCCTGTGTTTCGCACAATGCATTACAGAGAAAATTCGTTTTTTAGTCGAACGATTCGTATGTGGAACAAACTTCCCGCAGAAGTCTTCCCTGTTACTTACAATTTAGAAAAATTTAAATCAAATATCCACAAACACTACTCCCTCTTTCCTCCCTCCCATACCCTATTTTCCTGATCAATACAATGCACTGCATGAGTAGGGGTATTGGTTAAAATTAAAAAAAAAAAAAAAAAAATATTTAAATTAACGACAAAACTAAGTACTTATGGGTAACGCATTACTTTTTGTATTGAAGTAACCGGAAAAATAGATACTTATTAGTAAGTCATTATTATTTATATTAAAGTAATATAGAGACTCTAAATGATAATTATTATAATATTACCGTTACCCCAGTGGGTAAGTTCAATATGTCGAGATAGCTCAAATGGTAGACCGGTTGACTGACAACATGGGGTCCCAGGTTCGATTTACGTGTTGATACATTTCATAAAAAAAAATTAGTAAACAAATATTTTTTGATTAAATTTAGTTTTTAAAAAAATTATTTTTAAACTCGTTATTTCTATCCGTACTATAGTAAGCATATAGGTTAGCCACTTATTTTTTGATTTTTCGTAAGGTGTTTAGGAAAGATATGTCATTATTTTTTCCGACATCCCCATATGAAACAATGACAATTGTCTGTTTTTGCCATTACCATATATGTATTTATATAACCGCGTATATGTTAATGCTTTCCTACACTGGGTGCTGTCATGGTTTTTTAAATAAATAATTGTTTTCGCTATAAGCGTTGAAAAATATTGTTTTTTTCTCGAATTTTACGATGCAGTTTAAAATATGAAAGTGTAGCAACCCCTTTGCATAGATAACATTTAAAATATTTTAACTTTTAGACTCATGCAATTTTTGCTTATACGATTAAAAAATGTTTAAGAAAACAAATCTTTAAAGCTCTGAATATATTGTTTCGTTATAAACATAATATATATTCATCTCTCATATAAAATTGTGTCACACAACACGATCCAGTTTAGCAAGGGAAAAATAAATCACCTTACACCTTAGCCTCCATTACTTCGAAGAATCACTTAGAGCTAGTTTTTGGAATGTAGTTCAACCTTGTTTATAGTTTTAACGAAGTTTAAACTTAAAATGCTGTTTTTGAGATCAAGTTTATTTTATTTTAATTGTAGTTTAACCGGCCAGCATTGGCCGTTTAATCCAAGTTTTGAGTTGCCAAAACATAACAGATGTGAATGAGAATTATACATAAACAAAACAGCTGTTAAGTAAAATTGGTGCCCTTTTATCCACCAAATGAATTAGAAATTAATTTCTTTTGCTGAAAAATTGTTTGTCCGTCTGCTGCTTTCTATTTTTCCATTTATTTTAGAGTCCATTTTATATATAATTACAACCAATGTTAAAGAAATACATATTTAATTGTTGGGCACAAAATAAACAAAGATTTTTTTTTTTTTTTTCTACGGACGTTGTTTTGTTTGTTTTTCATTTTTGGCATTCGCAAGTGCTACCATATTTATTTTGAAAATGGTATTACTTTTTTTATGTAAAATATGGTAATCTTATTTAATTTGAGACTTTTTAAACCATCAATGAAAAACAGCATGGAGGTTTAAATGCAGTTGATATCTTGTTAAAGTTTAACTAAACCGCAGTAGAACTAAGTTTGGTCGTCCTCCCAAAAACTGGCTCCTAATGAAACATTCTCAAAATTTAATTTTAAGTTCTTTACGTAAGCCCACTGGGAAGTTTTTGATCAAATATTTTTTACTTCATAACAAGTTTTTGTTTTTATATATGTCAAGAATATTTTTTCTTTATTCGGTATTCTGCATAATCGGCATGCTTCTTCTCTTTGTTAATCTTCTACTATTAAATATGCCGAATACCCAACAAAAACTTAAAAAATAGATAAAAATTTTTTACGCTAAAATTATTGCAGAATAATTTCGTCAATTTATGATAATCAGACAAAACATAAAATTTCGAAATAGGCTGTGTTTATGGCAAAACAAAATATTTAAGCAATGGAAAAAATAGGAAAACTATAAAAATGTAAGAAAATTACACTTTTTAAAAGAAAAAGTAAAAAAATATTTATAAAGAATTCATTTAAAGTGTAGAAAATTAGAAAAATTCAATTCGAAAACCTTAAGAAAATGGTGTTTTCTGACCAAACCTGAAAAATCAAATAATGGCAAAATAAGCTAATATGGGTAAAAAGGCATAAAATGCCAAAAAGGCAAATTTGTCTTCGCTAATGATAACTGATCAACATAAAAAGTATTATTGTTAAAAATAATTTCTATACAGAGAATACAGTGGACGAAAAATAATGAAAATGGTTAGTATCCCTATAGGGAATGGGACCGGTTCTGCGTGTGCCACAGGATCGGTCACTTCGTTCCAGAGACCAGTCCTCTGTTAAACCCCATCCTATGTAAACAACTGGCGACTTTAACATTGGCTTGTCATAGGAGGGGTCATTTGTCCTGCTTTAAACCACATAGTGGCATGCCACAGGACTAACCAAAGATGGACATACCACAAGACTGTCGCAAAAGGCTCATGTCGTATAAAATAAGCAAAAACTGTACAGCTTCCAATGGGTAAAATTCTGGTCAACTACCTTTTTCTTGTGAATGAGCATATTGGTTAAGTGATATGTCCTCCCTTTACCAGTCACAGGATTGGTAATTGTAGGAGAATTGACTCTGCTTAACCCACTTCAGTATTAAATTATACCAGTCCTGTGATAAATCCTTCTTTAACCAGTCTCTTTTAGGACAATGGACTCCTCATTAAAATCAATGATTATATTATTACTTTTTACGAAACTAGTTTTTCAATTAAACTTCTTCATTGAGTGAATGAAATTGTAAAGTAATGAAATTATATTTTTCATAAAATTTTATAAAAACTTACATTAGTTTAATAAAAACTTTCATTGGACGGGTTTTAGTTGCCTCCATTAACAAAATATAAAATAACATGCAGAGAATTCTCTCAGTGTAGAATCCGACCTAACAGTTTGGTCAAAAAAATATATTCTTTCGTAGTTTTTGGCATTTGACGGCATTATAGACAAGTTTTGATATTGCACTAAGAGAATTATCTGCATGATATTAAAAATTTTTGAGATAAATCAATTAAATTGCACTGGAATTCCTCTATTGAAACTTTACATTAAGTAAATGCATATCATTTTATATGTGACAATTTTCTTACACTGGATGAACAATTTCATTTATTTTGTGAAGAAATTTAATTTAATTTTAATATATAAAATATCCTATTTCAAATTGAAATATCAACTCAAAAAATTTCATTGAAAATATCTATTAAATTTTATTTTATTAAATATTATCGGACCTAATACCTACCCCCTGAATTCTATTTAATAGTTTTATTTTCTCTGGAATGAATGAATTATATCAAACTCAATGTAATATAATCCTTTTATTTAAATTAGATATAATTAATTTTTTTGAATCTGGTATTTTCAAAGATCCAATTATGAATAAAAATAACAAACAATTTAAAGATCGAGAATATTAAAATAATTTCGGGCGCTTGTCTTTAAATACATCATGAGTATTTTAAAAAGTGAGATTTTTTTGACAAAAGAAAATCTTTAATTGTATTTTTTGGTAAAAGAATTTTATTTTATATTGTCAATTGTTTAATAGGACTTAAGGTACTTAGTTCGTAAACATAAAATATTTGGCGCATCGTTAACCCATGTTAGCTGGAGGTCAAACTTGGCCCAAAAATATAACTAAATTTAGTTTAAATTAACCAACTGAAAATTAGTTTAGTTCCTAATTAAGTAAAATTTTCAAAGTAATAAATCATTAGCATTATTAAATATTAACAGTAGCTTACCGAAGCCGGAAAAAGTCCCGAAAAAAATCGAAAGCGGATTTTGTACATAATGTGACTGATGATAAGCAACTTTTCGCATGTAAAGTGTGCACCCGTTAACACAAAAAAGTTAAGTTAAGCGATAGTTTTAAATAAAACTTAAATTGTATACAGATTTATATTCTGTACCATTTTATAAAAAAGTAATGCGTTTAATAAATTTTTCTGGTATGCCTCCCAGAAGCAATTTCCGTTGTGATTTTGCTGTCCACTTATATCGAAAGTTGAAAATAGATTTAATAACTTAATTTGTTAATTTCGAGAGTTTTTTTAATATGTGCTATTCCAGGATGTCTCAAAGACTGTCCGCTATATAAAACTTCAGTGCGAGAAGCTCTGAAAACCCCACAAATATATAGTCGTACATAATACAACATTCGAATTTTAGAAAAAAATATTTTTAAGTAGTTTTTCTGGATTTTCGGCTTGAGTATTCTCTTTGCATTCCTATCCGGAACTATTTGCAGTTTAAATGTACTAAGCCCAAACATTTTTGTAACTTAGCGCACAAAATTTTTCGAGTGTCGGACTAGGGTGATAACTTTTTTTGGACAACATTCTCCCCAGGGGTTTTCTAATGGCAAATATTGTATTAATGATAAAAAAAAACTATTTCAGTTCAATTTGGTAAAAAAAACCTTACGCACCGACAGCGATTTCTAAAATGCCTTTAATATATTAATATGTGAAAACAGATTTTTTTTTTATATAAAAAACTGCAAAAAAAATAGCGGAAATTAAAAGCAAATTTGGAAGAAAACTATTCCATTGACTCGAAAACGGACTTTACTATTGAAATCAGCATGCCTTAATTATATAGATGTGATGGTCAGACGTTGAGGCATCAAAAAAAGTTTTTTTTTAACTTTGTTTGATTCAAAACTTTAACGCGTTTGGTGCATAACCTTTTCTAACGATAGCGAAAAACTAAAAACGCAGTTCTTAATATTTGTCCATGCCCTACACGATTTTGTCTGGGGAGATTTGATATTTGCAAAAAAATGCAAGAAGTTGTTACCCTACCCGACACCTTTTTGTGATTTTGAAAAGTTTAAAAAACTTTTTGAATTATTTTTGAAAGATCAATATATTTTATTGTCTTGCATTATCAAACATAGTCTGATGAATAAAAAATATTGAATCAATCGCAACGATTATTTGGGCACACACTTTGTTTATACTGAGTAATTGTGTTCAAATAAAATAATTCATCATGTTAAATTAGTTCCTTTCACCAAAATACACTCACATTATTTTTATTTTTTTTTTACCGAATCAAGTTATTTGCAAAGGTTTTTCAAAAAAAAGTCCAACAATTCACAAATATTTTTCTACAAAAATAGTTTGTTTAAATACAATATTATTTCAATTGAGTTTACAAGGAAGTCGAGCATACAAACAAATACGAACATTGGCATGTGGTTGTGTTCTGTTTTGTAATTACAAAAAAAAAAACTTTTAAATTTCAAAAACAAAGAAAAAAAATAAGTTTTTTACGTTTTGTCCGCTAAATATTAACATTTGCTTTAAAAGACTTTCTGTTGTTTTTACTATTTGTATCGGTTATTTACTATAAACAATGTTTAAAAATAAATGCCAAAATTGTTTAAATATAATGGAAAATCAGTAGTCCTTGTCTTAATTGTGTATGCAGTAGTTTGTTAGTTAGTTTAGTTTTAGTTTTAGTTTTAGTTTGTAGTAGTTTTTAACGTAATACTATTGTGAGTGTATTTTTTAAAAATATTTTTTACCAAAAATACTGATTTTCCTTCAAGTCCACGAAAGTTAAATCAATCCACACGCTAAGTAAATTGAAGGATTTCAGTATTATTAGTTTTTTTTTTCTTACAGTGATATGATGTATTAAGAAAGGGTCCAAAATTGTTTTAGTATTTGCAAACTTAAATTTTTTTCAACTCTTTATTCATAAGTGGAGCTTTAAAAATACTGCAGAATCAAATAAAAATAACTGTTAAGCTCGAGGTCTGATTTTTTATAAATAAATTCTTTATTTATTATCGATATTTCGCAATCACATTTGGAAATCTACAAATATATACATTCCATATTAAAACATTAAAATTTTTTAATTAATAAACATAAAATCGTTATAACTTTCCTAATACTAATAATAGGATAGTTATAATGATTATGTGTTTATTAATGTTTTAATATTGAATGTATATATTTGTAGATTTCCAGAAGATGCTATCCAATGTGATTGCGAAATATCGATAATAAATAAAGAATTTATTTATAAAAAATCAGACCTCGAGCTTAACAATTATTTTATTTGATATAAAGAAAAGGTCAAAAAAACATTTACATATTTTTATATAATAATGCAGAATTTTAGAATTGTTTTTGGCATAGTCTGGTTAAGTGTTACACCCAGAAAACAGACTCGGTAGTAGCAACCGTATTTGTTGCCAATAGAGTGTTTCAGTTGCTGCAAGCTATTTTTTCGGTTGTGATAACAATCATTCGATTGCTACAACAGAAATTCTGACACGACACTAGCATTTCGATTACCTCGACACAAATTCGGTGATAAATACTGACAAATTCGATACACACAAAAAAAAAAAAAATCCTACTATTATGAATATTTTATGAAAAATATGTTAATGTACTAATTTAGGAACTTTTTCATAACATTTAGAAACAGTTCATCAAAAATACTGGGAAAGTTTGTGTATCGTAAATTATGACAAGGTTCTTAATATATATGTAGAAACACTTAATATTTATGAAAAGTACTTAAAAAAATTGCTAATGTACAAAATCCTAATATTAAAGAAAACTTGCATAAATTGCAATAATGCTGGGAATTTTATGTACCTTTTCATAAATGCTAGGGAATCTAGAAACACTTCATAAATAGTAACTAAATTTCATAAATAGTATGAACCTTTAAAAATATAACCTATTTCATAAAATAATATGAATTTTATTTTTTTGTGTGTAGCTACAACCAAACAATTCGATTGGCTGCAAATAAGGTTGCTACTAATAATAAATAATAAAATATATTTGGGCAACTTCAAAAATTTACAGCACCTAGACATTTTTTTTAAGTTTTTTTTTTTTTTGTCTGACATCAAGGTCGATTTGTGTGTGTATAAGCCGATATTTGACCATTTGAAATTCGCGTTAATCATTTTTATTAAACGGCGCAAATTTTACGGCGGTTTTAAGTTAAAAATTAAAAAAAAAAATATTAAAATTACAGTTTTTGTTAAAATTGAAAAAGCATAACGCGTGTGGATACTACCACTTAAGGGCTTTGTTAGCACACTAAAATATTTGTAAAAGTTTCAATACTTTTTAAAATACACTGAAAAAAAAAAATAAAATTTTTTTTTTTGATCGTGTATGCATATAAAAATTTATTTAAGTTAATCATTTTAGTTAATTTTTAGTTAATCATTTTACAAAATTACGGCTAGTATAAGACATAATTTGTTATATTTTGGAAAAAAAACTATTTGCCTATCGCTAATGGTTTAAGAGATATAACCATTTAAACTTTACCACTCATGATTTTTTGCTATTTTGATTTGTTACCTTGAAAATTTGTAAAATTGTTCTGCAAATTGGAAGCTGTAACTAACGTTTCATTAGTTAAATCTTGGGTTCCGGTGATAAATTCTAAGCCGTTTTCAATTTTTTTAATCCGCAATTTTTTGTTTTGATGGCATTGTTTTTATTATTATTATTATTGTTATTTAAAACCGAATACCTAACTGACTTTCTTACACCAATTTACGATTTCTTTGTTTTTTTTTGTTGCTTTTTATTTTTTCAGATTGGCGATATTTGCATCTTTTATTGGTTAATTTGTTTCGCTTCTCAGTTTTTACGAATTTCACGTTTTTTAATGTATAATCTGTAACCATTTTACTAATTTTTATTCACGACTGTTCACGCACATTAATAAAATAAACTGAATTGAAACTCAAATATTTATTCTTAGAAGCATTCTGCAAAGGCTATTATGATCATAGAGTTTTTATAATAAAGCAAGTTCTGTAAGATGTCATTGCATCGGTGGTAATTTGGCAGTTTGTGCGGTAGTATGTTTTAATTGTTTTGTTGAAATTTGTTAAGGTGGCCCTCGTGAATATTGTTTAAAAATATAGTCTCACTTTCCAGGGGTTAAAAAAACGGGTTTTTTGTTTTGCAAATATTAATATTGGACCGATTATAAAATACTTTTTGGGATTCTGGGTTACTTATTAACCCGAATTCAAAAATAATTCTTTAAATTTTCAAAATCAAATATTTTATACAATGCTTTTTGAGGTTGGAAACATTTTGTTTCCTCCATAAAATTTTAAATCCTTAAAATTTTTTGGTGCGTTTTCGATTTTAGTATCAAACTCAGTAAAGTCTTAAATTCGATGTATGTTTTGAGCGGAATTGATACAGCGCTTTAGTTGTCACAAAAGCGAAATGTGTTTGGAAAAATTTGCCACTGCAGGCGACAGGATTGAAAATTTTTTTTTTTTTTGCATTTTATCAGTTTAGTCCGTCGCGAAGAATCTATTTAGATACCTAACATATTCCCATGCCATGTTTTGATATAAAAAAAAGCTTGAAAAAAATAGTTTTTTTTTGCAAAAATTTTCAAAAGTTCATAAAATTTTTGCGTTTAAAAATTTTAAAGTGCGTTTTCCTCCTCGGAGGTGTACTTTACGAAGTTACTCACAATCACGCAATACACTAGCCAACTAAAAAGACAATTCAGATTGTCAGACGCAAAAAAGATACATTTTCAAAAAATTTACGCTAATTTCTTTTAAGTTTGTGATGTCCGTGATACGTTATTGGTGCGCTGACACCAACTTGATATACCTCTAACTTTATAAAATTACGCCATTTTTATAATTCTACGCTTAAAACTCATTTTTATTAAACGGCGCAAAAACCCTATTTAAAATCTTCAAAAAGTTCAAAATTCGGAAAATTTTGGTTTCACTTGTAAACCACCATGCAACTTTTCACCCAGCAGCGATATCAAAAAAATTTTATATTTTTGTATTGGCTTGGATCTGAAAGCTAAAAACTATTACAGAGAAAACGGAATGAATGAAAAAACTCTTGCAAGTTTTAAGTCGTTTTTTTAATTTTTCGAATTTAGATGACCACCAATTCTTAAGGTGAAGACTTTTCAACGTAAAACATTGCACGTCATATCCTTCAAGTATAGTCATCTAAACCCTGTACAACGTTTTTTTCAATTCATTAAACTTAACGAAATAAGAGCCATAGTATGTCGGTTTCAGCAGGTGCTCAAAAAATTTGAAATAGTCCATTTGTCTTTAGTATTTGAGCTTAAATATGAAACGAAAAAAATCTATATTAATGAAAAAAATAAAAATATGGCAAAAATGTTAAAGCTTATTTTTTTTTAGAAAATTTTGAAATAATTAGAAAATTTTTTTCAAGATTCTTAATTTAATGTAGGCCCAGCCCTGTCTGCAGGCCACAGTTTTAAAGCACTTTGAAAAAATTAAAACTTAAAAAATTACTGTCTAAATTTCGCATTGAGTTCTAATGACAGATTTTTATAACTCACTTAATTTATATCCTTAAAAAATCGTACAAATCAGAGAAATTTCCAATTTTTTGATGTTTCTGCTACAAAAATTTAAAAATTGTGGGATATAAACGAAATGTTATCTCAAATTTAAGGTAATTTTATTCTCTATTAATAATCGCTTTCAAATCCGCGGTCTCTTTTTTATTTTCTTTTGTATTTCGAAATATATGACTTTTATTTTGCATACAACATCTTCAAAAATGTATCAATCATATTGGTCTTTTATGAAGATGACTGTGGACACTCTTCTTTGTCAGCATGCACTTGTACTATATTTCAGATATACAACTAAAGTTCTCTTCAAGAGCAAACGAATTAAAATAATTTTATTTACAAACTTTTAGTTAAAAACATAAGTAAATTGGT
>CM037854.1:114135536-114162876 GCA_021234595.1 Delia radicum | reverse complement strand
TTGATACTTCATTTTAAATCAAATAAAAAAAATAGTTTTTTTAAGGTAAAATGGATTTTTCAAATCCGCGGTTAAATTGCGGTATTTAAGTAACTGTTTTTTTTTTTTATTTCCAAAAAAATAAATGTGAACTATAATTTATTATTTACTTTTTCAAATTCCTATGAGAAACTCTTATGGGATACAAAGTCACGAATAAAAATCTGAGAAAATATACTAAATATAAAACAAATAAAAATCACATAAAAAACATATAAGTTTTAAAAAAGCAGTTTTACAATAATTGCCTATATTTTTTTTACGGCTTAAGCTAAGAGAGTCGCTGATAACTCATTATAAATCTACTTAAGTCGTGGTTTTACTGGTATACAAAAATAATTCAGTTCCTGACTGCAAAATGCATTTTTCTCAAAATCCGTTGTTCAAGCCAATGTATTTAAAAAAAAATGGTTTTCCAAATTTTTTAAAAAATTTATGGCAATTATATTTATGTTATATTACATTACACTACATTACATCACATTACATCACATTACCAAATCATGGGTAAAGTAATGTATCGCCATAGGGTTTCACGCATTACATTACACCTTACTTCGCTGATCAATTTTACAGGCGATGATCCTAAAAGTAATGGGTGGACTCATTACCTTGTAGGGGGTAAAGTAAATGGTTACTTATATGGCTACATGGTGGGAAAAAGTAATGTGTCTATAAATAGATTTTCATAAAAAAATGGATACGAATTTTTTTTACAAATATTTTTTTTTAATTAAATAAATAATTTTTTTTTTTCTTAAATAAATTACGTGGTCATGCTTGGAATCGAACCTTGGGTCTCTGGTATTTAACAATTAGTAAGGCCGAGAACTCTACCAGCTAAGCTATCGATACATATAATATTTTATTGCTTAAAAGTTAAATGAGTTGTTGTGCTTCGTGCTTTCGTTCGTGATATCAAAAATATACACCTTACCCTCATGCTTACAAAAAATCACAAAGTAATATGTCATAAATAGATTTTCAAAAATATATATTAATAATTACTTTACGTTTATAATTCATGCATTATGTAATTGATATCGGTAAGTCATTATTTTATGTTTTAAAGTAATGAAAAATGTAATGAGGTATCATTACAAAGGTAAGCCATGAGTGTTCAACTATCGGTAACTCATTACTTCTTGTTGGAAAATAATGATACAGGTAAGGAGTACACATTACAAGGTAATGCATTACTTTATCGTTCCCATTATACATTTTTATAACTTAGGATTTCCATATAGGGATTTGGGCACGGCATAGGAAAGTAATTTATAATTAACATAATTTTTTTTTCTTACTTTCTCCGATTGTATTTTCTACATGAATACTCTATAGTCCCACTAGCACATACCCTTTTTCAGATCTCGAAATTTGTAAAAACTCGCGATTTAATGCACGTTTTCAGTTTTCATAAATTTTATAAAAATGGTTCAATTTTAAGTGCCATAACTATTTAATTGTATATCGCATGTTATTAATTTAAACGACTGTTTGGATGATACACTTGTCTACTTTACAACTGGATGTTTTTAAACAAAATGATTGTTAATAAAGTGCATACGCAGTTTTCTAATGCATTTTGCAAAACTTTCTCCCCCAACGATTTTCAAAGAAAAAAATAAAGTTTACTAAAATATGGAATCTTACCTAAATATACAAATGCTGATTTTTATGGGACAAACATGTCTTCTATGTTTAATGATTTTTTTTTATTCTAAATAATGAAAATATTTGTATACATTTTTGCATTTCATAATTTTTGAGATAAATTTAAAATACGAACTCATTTATTAACTTGTTTGAAGACCTATATTTATGAAACTAAGTATCGCATTTCATTCATTAAAAAAAAAATATTGAAAGAACAAAAATCTGAAAACCGATTCAAATGAAACTTATTGCAATTTAATCTTACTAGTATACTTATTGGCAATTTAAAAATATAAATCGCGAATCTTTTAAATAGTATTTGGGAATAGAAGTTTTGGCTGGGTTATTGTACGGAAGATAATCTAAGTACGTTATATTTTTATTTTTGAATCCAAAATAACTTTTTTTACATCATATCAAAAATTTAACTAGGCGAAGTAGTATAAAAAAACATAATGTAAAAAAATATTAATCATGTTAAATTGAAAATTAAGCGTTGTAATCCCTTTAATTTATCCGGTCATAAAAAAAAAAACAAATTTAAATCCTCCGAAAAATTACCATAAAACAGTTAAAACTCTAATTTACAAGAAGTATTAAGTATTACTCAAATTAATAACATGCGATATACACACACAGAAAAAAATTTAGCCATTTGCCAACTGAAATTCAGTTACTACGACTCAACTTAGGTTATTACGAACTTCAAACGGTTGACGCAACTTAACATTAGTTTTCACACTAAAATACCGTTGATTCAACTGAATTTGAGTTGCAACACCCAAAATATTCAGAAATCTAATGTAATTATCGTTGCGCTAACTGAATTTATAAGTTGTTACAGTTAATACACACTTTTCAATTCGGTTGGCACTTTATTTCTCTGTGTGCAATAAAAAAGTTATGGCACTTCACTTTTTGATATTTATGAAAATTAAAAACGTGCATAAAATCGCGAGTTTTTACAATTTTTGAGATCTGAAAAATGAAATGTACAAATGGGACCATAGAGTAAACATGTGCAAAAAGTTAACAAAATCAGAAGAGCCATGTTCAGATTTTTTGAGTCTTCTCATGAAATGAATGATATACATTAATTTGTCAAAAGTTGAACAAAATTTAAAAGTTTTCATTAAAGTTTGCGTAATTTAAAGAATAATATCACTTAAATTTGTTAATCACTTTCTAAGACAACATAATAAATGCATTAACTTCCGAGCCCGAATTATTATGAAAACAATAATGGTCTGCCAAAAAAATCTACAAGAAATTTGTTTAGAGGCCGCAGATCAAAATTAAAGTCTCAAACTTGTAAACGCTTATTTGAATTATAAATTAAGAAAAAATTAAAAATAATTATTATGATCGCGATACTTTAAATCTAATATATTTTTGGGCAAACATTCCAAATATGAATATAATACACAGAAAAAAATTGTTCGTTTAATGAATTTTCTGTTTTACGAAAACTGTTTTTATTTATTCCGAAAAAACGGTGCAATCATAAAAATCAATTTAAAAGGATATCAGAGTTAAATGTATACAAATATTAACTACTATAACAATAGTATTATCAGCAAAGAAAGTTTTTGAAAATCTCAAATTTTACACATATTTAAATTTTTTAATTAAATATTTATTTCATAAAATAAAATCAAATATCATCATAATTTATTTCGTGGGAAAAATGTTCAACATTGACCAAAAAGTTTTAATTTTTCACGTGAATATATTTCTGTGGAATCTCCTCTTATGTGAGATAAGATTTTTGTTAAAATGTAATTTTTAACAAATTACACAGCGAGAATTTTGTTGTACATAAAATAATGAAATTTTTCAGTAAATCAATGAATGTTTTATACAGAAAATAAACGAAAATTGTCTTAAAATTAATGAAAATATTCATACTTTGTATGAAAAAAGTTTTTTAATAAAACTTCTTTATTGAGTGTATGAAACTTTTAATAAATAAAATTATATTTTTCACACAATTTCATGAAAACTTGCATGATAACTTTTAATGGAAGAATTGCAGTGCATTTTTGTCGATTTAATGCAAAAATATATTCATGTCATGCAGATAATTAAGTTCAACTGCAAGGATATCTGTTGTCCTTTCTTAAATTAAAAGCAAAATCCTTCATACAGAAAATAAATTGGTTGGCATTCAATTGCAACCAAAGTAATTATCACATTATGATGAGCTTTGTTCACATTCGATAATTGGATACCAAGTGTAAGTTAGAGATAGAGTTGCCGATGGGCAAATTTTTCATTGTTTTGGGAAAAGTGTTTGTAAGTATTTGTGATAATTATTTGTGAAAAGTAGATAACAATAGGATTAAAAAGAGGAAGCATTCTAGTTGAAAAATAATTTGTGAACTCTGTCTCTTCTGATTAAAACAATACGTTGTGTATTAGTATATCCCGAATATAGCACTATTTCGAATTGGTTTACAAATACCAACCAATCAATGCATATTAAAGATCTAAATACGGCAGAAATAAATAAAAAAATTTTGAAATGAATCTTCAGTTCCCTACTATGAAAGTATTTTAATGAAAGTAGTTTCGATTTTTTTTTCCAAATAGGATTATTTACTGACGGCTCCAAGTCATACGACTCTACAACTTTTGCAATAGTTCAACAAGATAGTCAACTTATCAAAACCGGTTACATTAATAGCTACTGTTCCAACTTTACAGCTGAAGCATTTCCGATATTTATCGCTAGCGGAATTTGCTGCTCAAAACAAAGCAAAATACATCATATGTACAGATAGTTTATCTTCTGTAAACACTACACAAAACTCACCATATGACACTTCACTAATAAACGCGATCAGAAATATCCTACTCAAACACTCGAATAAAATCAAACTTATGTGGGTCCCGTTGCGACGTTGGTATTCCCGGTAACGAACATGCAGACACAGCTGCTACAGAAGCTAAAGGGAGACCTCTTTTAAAATTCGTAACTTGGGAAAATCGTGATATAGTAAACATCAGCTCTTCCCGTTTCAAGACCATGTGCGATCAAAAATGGGCATGACTACCACCATACATACAAAAAAAATCAATCCCTTTGGAAATAAGCCAATTTATCCTCAAACCTGCTCCAGGAATGA
This sequence comes from Delia radicum, assembly GCA_021234595.1. Lineage (NCBI taxonomy): Eukaryota > Metazoa > Arthropoda > Insecta > Diptera > Anthomyiidae > Delia > Delia radicum. Next base: position 114,158,053 of record CM037854.1, on the reverse strand, counting down.
AACCAAACTGTTGTACGACTCAGGATCGGACACCGCAAATTCTCACACAAACACCTCTTGGAAAAAACATCAGCCTCCCCGATGTACTACCAGCAACACACAACTTAACGTGACACACATCTTAGATGAGTGCACAAAATACAACACGTCCAGAAACAACATCTTTGGATCAAATGTTCCTATTGATTTTCTTAAAAATATCTGTGATATAAATATAAAATCAATTTAAAAATTCATATTAAAAATAGTCTAGCAAAATCTTATATAAATTATTTTTTAAATTTCGGAGTTACACAAATTGTATTTGTGTAATTAATTATAAATCAATATATCTTTAGATTTTCTGTAGAGTAATTTTTGTCCACCAGAAGATTTTTTAGTTTTGTCCAAGTACAATTCCTACACTTTATATTTCTTTAAATTTGTACATAAAACAATTATACTTGCTCAATACTAAGAAATCCTCTGGTTAAAATTACTCTACAGAAAATTTTGAAATATTTTTCCAGTGATAAGCTTTTTTTGGTCAAAATGCACTACAACCGGTCAATGGAAGTTGCTGGTAGGGAATTGAAGAACCGTTTTAAATTTTTATATGTACTTATTTTTCACATATTTAGCTCTTTAATGCGCATCGATTGAGTGGTATTCGAAACTTTTTTTTCGGGACACCCTATTGTGTATGTTGTGATTGACAAAACTCCAACTAGCCACTAACCGCTGTGCCGACCGAAGTGTAACTCGCTAAGAGGTGATGCTACGAGACATATGTTGATATGTTGATGATGGCGATGGGTTTGATCCTCAGCCATGACACAAAGTGAAAAGTTTTTCATATCGAGCAAATTTGAAAAAAAAAACTTAATCAAAAATACAACATTTTTGTCCAAGACCAACAAACAAATTTTTTGTTCAAAACTACTGTGGTGATTCCAAGTAAAAATTAATTTAAAAAATTGATTTGAAATTAAAAAAAAAAAATTTTAAATCTATTTAGCGAATGAGCTTTTGAAAAGCTCTGATGAATTGTAATTTTAATTGTACAATTTTTTATTAAGATTTATTTACTTTTTCTCATTTTAAGATGAATCTTACAAAAACCAAAAAAAAAAAGATATATATACTTACATTGGATGTCTCGTATCTGGAATTTCTCGATTACTTGGTAAAGCATCACTAGCCTCTTGATTAAAACGATTTCGTATGTAGGGATCTTCACCAGACCTTAAAGCACCACCACGTATATAACCCGCTTCATCGAAATACTCCCATTCACCTGCACCACCGATGCCGCCAGCTCCATTTGGTGAAACTACTAAACCACTTGTGCTGATTACATGCGATGTTTCCTCATGAGGTGACAAAAGATTTAAACCTAAACTGCCAACACGATGTTTAAGTCCCCCAGGATCTACACTACCTTCAACGTGGATGTTTGTATGTAATCTATTTGAATTTCGTGAAGTTCCATAGTGTTGGGTTTGATGTTGTGGCTCCTGCAGCAGTTGATGTGGTTGTTGCTGCAGTGTATAATATTGTTGTTGTTGTTGCTTTAAGGCTGCTGATGAGGGTATAACCTCATCCTGATATTGTTGCATAGCTTCGCGTAACCTTAATGCACGATTTTCCACCTGAAATATTAACAATACCGAGAATAGAAAAAAAGATATTAACATTATTAAAGGAATGAATAGATGGCATAAAGGCAAAAGAAAAACCATATTCCAAATATGTAATGAAGCGTAAAGCTTTCGGATAATGATGTAATAAGTGTTGCATAAACAAACAACATGAGAACAATAGGATTGAAGAAAAATGCAACAAAAGATTGAAGTTTCGATAAATGTGGGACAAAGGAACAGTATATTTGTTACTATAATGCCTGCATTAACATACATGGATATTTGTAGTACACTCAAAAAAATTAGTTAGAAAAGTTTGTTAAACATCTTGTAAATTGAGGTATACTATTTTTCAGCAAATTTTTTCCAAAAATTATGTTTTAAACTAAAATTTTAGTTATACTTAGTCAGCACTTAACTGTTTTCAACTAATGTTTTACTAATATTTACTAATGTTTTACTAATTTATTTTGCTAAAAAAAATTGTGATGATTAGCACATCAATAATGTGAACGACAACCAGATTAAAAGTTATACGCAGAATGAATTATACTAAAAAGTACAACTCTAGTAAGACACATAAAAAAAATCAACCATGGAAGATTTTGTATCTGTTTTTCATACATAAAACAAAATTGTGGATTGAAACAACTTAAACTTTGCGTTTTCACCGGTTTGTGAAAATAATTGTCTATTAATTAAATAAAAGACAAAATAAAATATTTAAATTTAAATTTAAAAAGATAAAATGTGTATTTGTAGTCAAATACGGCAGGCAGACAGAATAATGCGAAAGACAAAGACATACGTCTTAAGTAGATTTTTATGTTTCCTTTTTCTTATTGCCAAAAAAGGGTTGTATATGTTACATTTTGTTATTTTTTCGTTCTCTGCGGCATTAGCGTTCCTTTAAAAGATAGCATCTTTGAGACAAACATTGATGTAAGTAGTAAAAAGATAATTTTGTTTATGTTATATATAATTATTTCTATATATTTGCAGATATTACATTAATTCCGTCGTCAATGTGGGAGTATGAAAATTTTTATATTTTGTAACGTATTTTAAATTGTTTTAAAAAGAATCACAAATTTCTAATCCACTAAGTTTTAGAAAAACTTTTGCTGAATCTACTAATTTTGTTGCTAAAAATCTGCTCGCTGATTTGCAGCTGACTTTACTAACATTTTTATTTGAGTGTAGTAAAGAATAACTACAAAAGTATGCTAAATGATATCCTGGTGCTGATTTTATTGCTGCACCACTATGTTGCATTAGTTTTCTATGAAAATATTTTAATTTATGGCATATTTTCTTTTTAATTGTTAAAATATTTTTAAATTACATTATTTTTTTTTTTTTGGAAAAAAAAATGTAAATTATCTTTAATTGTATTTGGTTATTAAAATTTATTTTATTATTAAAGTATGGTTTAATGCATAGATATGGCAATGAAGCCCTGTAGAAAATTTAATAAAATTCCAAATTAAAAAAAAAAAAAACAATAATAATAATAATAACATTAATTTTATTACACTAACTATAAAACTCCTAAAAAGTCTTCCAATTGCAACATATAACACAGTAAGTATGTGAAAATCACACACCAAATTTTGGGTCGTAGAGTGTACTTCGTTTTATAGGTTAGCTCAAAATAAAAAATTATTTCAATTTAAAGTTTGCATTAACTTAAGCTATTTTTTGAGTGTATTTTAAGTAAAAGACTTGAAGATGTTTTCTAAAATGACTTTATTTATTGTTTATTTGTCTAAACTCAAGTCTAACAATGGTGACCGTAAATTTTTATGAGGAGACAATTCATTTATACACAATCCGAAACGTCAGGAAAATTACCTTAGACTTATTCTTATTTTGAGCTAACCTATTAAAACTGAGTATACCACTGGATTCTACGACCCAAAATTAAGTTTACGTGTCCCGGTTTTTTGATGTGTCATTTTTTAAGTTGAAATTATACTTACAGTATAATTTTGGCACTATGAACACGAATCTGGCATAAATTTAGAAAATGCCATCATAGTTTTCGAGATATTTTAACTGTAAAATTTTCTTTGAACAACCTGATTAAACACAGTTTTGTTACAATATCGTGAACATGAATTTAAATAATAAAAATTGTTTATGGTTTTTAAATCTATGGTAGTGAAGTCTTTATTTCAATAGGGCTTTTTAAAGTTCAAGGATATTTTCGAGATTTTGTAAGGAACTGCAAAAATCAATTTTTCTAGTTTATTGCCTCTAAGTTTTTCTGCAGCAAATGGCATTAATTTTATATTAATTTTAGAGGAACTATACATCACAACAAACAATATTAAATAATCATGATATAATCATGATTAGTGATTATAATCACAAACAATCCCTATGGGGAATGGTACCGGTACTGCGTGTGCCACAGGATCGGTCTCTTCGTACCAGAGACCGGTCCTCTGCTAAACCCTACCCTATGTAAACAACTGGCAACTTTAACATGGGCTTGTCATAGGAGGGGGTCATTTGTCCTGCTTTAAACCACATAGTGGCATGCCACAGGACTAACCAAAGATGGGCATACCACAAGACTGTCGCAAAAGGGGCATGTCGGAGGACTTACTAAAACGGACTAACCACATGACTATCCTGAAAGGGACATGTCGTACAATTTAATAATTTTTAATGTAAAAAATGGTAGAAAATGAGACAATAAATTTCTAACTCATTGGCTTTTTCTAGTCAATATGTATACCAGTTAGATGATATGTCCTACTTCTACCAGTCACGAAACTAGTCTTTTTAGATCAATTTACACTACATAACGCACATCAATTTTAAATAATACTAGTCCTGTGATAAGTCCTTTTCCAGCAGTCCAGGTTCCTTTTAGGTCAATTTACGAATGCCGATAATTTTTTAATAAACCCAAAAAAAAACATAAATATCGACAAAAAAAAAGAAAATTAATAATGTTTAGTTTAAAAAATAAACGAAAACTAAACAGCTTCCAATGGGTAAAATTCTGGCCAACTGGCTTTTTCTTGTTAATAAGCATTCTGGTTAAGTGGTATATCCTCCCTTTACCAGTCACAGTATTGGTAATTTTACGACAATTGACACTGCTTAACCCACTTCAGTATTAAATTATAACAGTCCTGTGATAAGTCAATCTTTAACCAGTCACTTTTAGGTCAATTAACTCCTCATTCCCCATAGGGATATTACATAATTTGATAAAATAGGTCAATATACCCTTATTCCATATTATGCTAATTTTAATGTGTAAATTTTTGCAATTTCTACTTAGTTTTGTTATAAAAAAATTTATATATTGATAAATTTCTTCTAGATTTTTAGATGTGTTAAAAAAATATTTAAGAATATCAAGTTTTGACTTTTTTCAAAGTTTTTCTCTTCTCCCGAACAATTTATTTTATATTCAATATTTCCTGATAAAAAGTTTTGTCGAAAATCGCACTTTAATTTTCTTCTTAATTTTCCCTATAAATGAAATTTTCAAATAAGGGTTTAACAGTCCTAATTAGGGCATCAATACTTAGAAATAAACTTGACATAAAAGGTAATTATGTTTTAAATATATACTTAGGCAAAAAAGTTAGTAGAAAAATCTGTTAAAGGTTTTCCATTACACTTAACTATTGTTGTACTAATTTTTAGTACAATATATGTTTTTAGTCACAATTTTTACTATTTTTATTTTACAAATTACGCAATTTTTTACTAATTTTCGTTGCTGATTTCAGCAAAACACTTTACTAACTTTTTCAAAACTACTAATTTTGCCTAAATTTTGTATTTAAAAAATGTTTAGTCCGTATAATTAAAACCTATGCTTACAGAACAAATTGGCCAAACATACTACTTAGATAATATTTGCATAGCCAATTTACATTCAGGGAAAAAAGGTTTCACCATATTAATGAAAATGTTTCATAAATCATTTGTCAACAAATATTAATCATATTTATAAAGTTTTTATAAATACTACGAAGACAAATATTTTATGGATTTTCAACATTTCATAAGCGTTGCCAAATACTTATTTACAAAAATCTATTCTGCCCTTTTTCCAGACTCTTTTCAAAATATTCAAAAATACAAAAAAAACTAACCTCACTGTAATAAATGTTCATGTAAATTTGCCATATTTATAGTAGTATAGCTCCTACTATAATGTAAATAATTATTGTAAAATTACATGATGTGTCTACATTATAATATTTACACACAATGTATGTAAAAGAATTAGGCACAAGTCGTGCAAATGTTTAGCAACATATTAATTTCATGTAAATTTGCATGGTATGCGTCTAAAAAACATTTCTAAATGAGTAAATTAGCATTATGACTATCAAAAACACACACCTAGTGTGCAAAAATATAACGGTAACAATTAAAATTTTTATATTTTGTTGAATAATTTACAAAATTTTATAACAAATTTGCTATTATCTCAAATTAAACATATTTTTAAAGAGATGAATTTAAAACTGTTAACTTAACACCAATTTCCAATTGCCGTAAGTGATTATTGTAGAGTATATTTAAGGAATTGTCAGAAATTTCTAGCATTCTTTTTTTTAAGCGGTGTCTTTAAGAAAATGTGTGGAAGATATATTTTCTGATATCTGAACCAAATAAATAATACAAAAAATTGTTTTAATCACCTATTCCTATTAAATTGCAAATAACTATTTCGAAAACTTGTCGAAATCTTATTTATTTCCATATGTTTATCAAGAATTCTTGTCCAATCAATACATAAAACTATCCGAATCTCTATTTGTATTACTATAAACACCAAAAACACGGTTTCCTTATTAAATAGGATAATTTTCAGAAATTTTTAGTTTTTCTGTTTTTATTTATAAACAATTTCACTAAACACCTTTAATTATGTATCATTACCTACTTTATGCATAAAATAAAAAATTACACACAATATTTGTAATTATAAAGAGTAAATGCGTAAAAACTTATAAACATGTATACAAACACTTACAATACTGTACTTTGTATGTATGTTGACAAATATCTGTAAATAAATTGTTAACGCATATTGTGCTTAAATTTACACATTTTCTGTAAGTTTACATGAAAACATATGACCTTGAAAGTACTAGTGTCACAAGCATTTTTTAAAGTTTTCTATATACACTCAAAAAATAAGTTAGTACAAAATTTAGTAAAACGTCTTGTAAATCAGGAATACTATTTTTTAGCAAATTTGTTTGCTAAAATCGTGTTTTCAGCTAAAATTTTTGTTATACTTATTCAGCACTTAACTGTTTTATACTAATGCTTTACTAATATACTAATGTTTTACTAATTAATTTTGCTAAAAAAATTGTGCTGATAAGCACATTAATAGTGTAGACGACAACCAGATTGAAAGATATACGCAGAATGAAGTAGAAGTCACGTCATGTCAAGATATATTAGAGAAGAGGAAAATGACATATAAAAAAAAAGACATATAAAAAAATCAACCATGGAAGATTTTTGTTTCTGTTTTTCATATATAAAACAAAATTGAGGATTAAAACAACTTAAATTTTGCGTTGTCACCAGCTTGTGAAAATAATTGTCTATTAATTACATAAAAGACAAAATAAAATATTTAAATTTAATATGTATTTCTAAACCAAATGTTTATAGATTAATAATCTAGTGTGGCCAAATTGCAACCAAACATGTAGACAGAGTAAAGCGAAAGACAACGACACACATCTTAGGTAGATTTTTATGGTTCCTTTTTCTTATTGCAAAAAAAGGGTTGTTTTTTTGTTTCGTTTGTTTTTGTTAATTTTTTTGTTTCGTTTCTATAATTATCTTCGGCAGTTGCGTCCTTTAAAAGATAGCATCATTTAGACAACCATTGATGTAAGTAGTTGAAAGAAAATTGTTGTTATGTTATATATAGTGTCCGACCGAACAGTTCGGCCACAAAATGCATTTGGTCTGTATTCGGTATTTTAAAGCATTATAGACAACTTTGGCTGATAGAAAAATGTTTATTGGGCTGATTAGATGCTAATTTGAGTGTCAATTTGAAGAAAAGTCTGTAGTTAAGCAATGAATTCCCTGTTCGGCCTTAGAAAGTTCGGCCAAATTGAAAATAGTTCGGCGGCCGAACTTTTAACTTTATAGCTAAACTTCGTCTTTTCTCTTAAATTTTTTACACAAAATCGAATTAAATCGGCTCAATACCAAAATTTGTCATCATTGGCTCTAGATATCAAAAAACCGAAAAAATATAGTTTTTTGGCCGAACTGTTCGGTCGGACACTAGTTATATACATATATTTATTTCTATATATTTTCAGTTATCAAATTAATTCATGCCGTCAATGTGGCAAAATGAAAATTTTTATATTTCGTAATTATTGTGAATTATTTTTAAAAGAGACACAAAAATATGTTTTATGATTTTCAGCAAATAAATTAACTAAATTACAATTTTTTTGCGTTTTTTTTTCAGACTACTAAAATTCAGCAAAAAATTTATTAATTTTTAGCAAGGCTTTTTTATTTCTAATCCACTAAGTGTTAGCAAAACTTTTGCTGAATCTGCTAATTTTGCTGACGTTAGCAATTTTTTTGCAAGCACCCTCCTGACTTAAATTTTGCTGACTCAGCAAAATTTTTTTCTGACTTTACAAACTTTTTTTTTTTTGAGTGTATGCATTTATATTCATTTGATCAGCTTGTCATTTTTTACTTAGTCAATTTTTTACTTCTTTTATGTTTATTTTTACTACATCTCTGTTTAGTTTTATTGAAAAAAACGATATTTATTACTCGCACAATATTGTCCATAAAGTAGTGACATGTAATTTTATCGCAACAAAAAAGTTATAACCCTACACTGATAGAATTTTCCTTCATAGTATTTATGAAACGATTTCATTAAAATCGATTCATTGGTTTAATTAAAAATTTCAGTAACTGAATGAAAATTCATTAATATTGGTATTTTTTTTCGTTAACATTTTTTATGATTTTTTTATAATTTCATAAAAAAAATTAATTAAATCAATGAAAAATTTTTAATTTTTTTTCAATCAAAATTTTGACTTGTAATAAGAAAAAAAATTTTTTTGTACTATTATTTTGAAATAAAAAAAACTGAAAAATTTCTTTTAAACAGAATTAACCAAAACTTTGATATAAATACATTTTTTTATTAAGTTTGCCTACACTCAAAAAAAAAAATTTGTAAAGTCAGCAAAAAATTTTGCTGAGTCAGCAAAATTTTAGTCAGGAGGATGCTAGCAAAAAAATTGCTAATGTCAGCAAAATCTTTTGCTGAAAATCAGCGAACTGATTTTTAGCAACAAAATAAGTAGATTCAGCAAAAGTTTTGCTAACACTTAGTAGATTACAAATAAAAAAGCGTTGGCAAAAATTAATAAATTTTTTGCTGAATTTTAGTAGACTGAAAAAAACGCAAAAAATTGTAAAAAAATTGTAATTTAGTTAATATATTTGCTGAAAATCATAAAACATATTTTTGTGATTCTTTTAAAAATAATTTACAATAATTACGAAATATAAAAATTTTCATATTCCCACATTGACGACATGAACTAATTCAATATCTGAAAATATATGGAAATAAATATATATAACATAACAAAATTTTCTTTCAACTACTTACATCAATGGTTGTCTTAATGATGCTATCTTTTCAATGACGAAACTACCGAAGATAATTCTAGAAACGAAACGAAAAATAAACAAAAACAAACGAAACGAAAAAAAAAACAACCCTTTTTTTTGCAATAAGAAAAAGGTACCATACAACTCTAGCTAAGATGTGTGTCTTTGTCTTTCGCTTTACTCTGTCTACATGTCTGTATATGTTTTTTTATGGTTGATTTTTTTACTTGTCTTGTTAGAGTTGTACTTTTTAGTATCATTTTCCTCTTCTCTACTACATCTTGACATGCCGCGACTTCTGCTTATCAGCACAATTTTTTTTAGCAAAATTAATTGGTAAAACATTAGTATATTAGTAAATCATTAGTATAAAACAGTTAAGTGCTGAATAAGTATAACAAAAATTTTAGCTGAAAACACGATTTTAGCAAAAATATTTGCTAAAAAATAGTATACCTGATTTACAAGACGTTTTACTAACTTTTCTACTAACTTATTTTTTTGAGTGTAGAGCTAACTGTTTTTGACGAATTTGAATAGTTGGTCAATAAATTCCAGGGAACAGATTCTCTAAGAAAAACGATATAGTTTTGTTGAAAACGAGACCTAAATTGTTATCGTTTTGACGATGTTACAAAAACGTTATGCTAAACGATAATACATTTTCATTTTTTAACAACATTGTTAACAATATTTAACATTTTTTTCTAATATGGTCGAATTTAACTACAAAAAGTGGACTATAATCGTTGATCGTTCTACAGAATTCCAAACCAGATCGATAAAAAATTACATATTTTGTACCGACATATAAGAAAATATTTCATCTTTTAACACAAATAATAAAAAATGTAAAGAAAGATTGAACAATTTTGTAAAAATAAGACAATAAAAACAGAAGTAAATTAAAATTGGTTTTTTTAGTTCAGCTTTTAATATTTTAATGCAGGTTAATTATATTTAAACGATTTTTTGCAATCATTTAAGTTCTTAATACACATAATTTAAAAAAAGTACAATAATTCAAATATGTCTTTTTTATGGATAAAAAAATTTTATTTTCAAAATTTTGTAATTTTCGATCTAAAATCCAATCAGCTACTTTTAAAATTTTATCTTTTCCGAATTCGTCAAAAATTATAAGCTTCAGCAAATTTGTTGAGAAAAAATAGAATTTTTGTGCTACATTGGTGGGTGGCTCTGGGAAAAAATATCTTGTTCGATTTCCCTCTTACATGTCATAATATTCCAAGTAACGAAAATTTGCTGAATCAGGCTGAGTTTAATAAAAATTTGCCATCGCTTTTGCAGAACCGCCTGTGATGTTTACTTTCGAACTTTTTTTATAAAAATATTTTATAGATCCTATAAAGACCTGACCTTATAAATAATATCAACGAATGATAATTTCTCAATAACCACCAAATTAATGCTATGCTAAAATAATCATAAAAAGTGCAACTTATTAAATATCAACGAAAATATTTCATACAAACTATTTTAATTTTTTTCATTAAACACATGAAGCTTTCATAACGATTTCATAGGATTAATGAAAAAAATTTCATATACTTTATGAAATTTTCATTAAAATTGATTTAATGAAAAACCTTTCATTGACTCAATGAAACGTTTCTTTGGGGACATTTTTATGAAAAAATGCATAGGATTAATGAAGGAATTCATTAATACTACGCACAAATTACTATCAGTGTATTGTTCATGTTTGTATTCATAATATTCTTTATTTCTTTTATTTTAAGTGAAAAAAACTTTAACCATTACGTTTTCTTTCTGTAAAAAATGAAAAACTTTATTTTATTGATATTTGTTTATTGCTTTTATTGAAAACTTTTTTCACTAGAGTCTGTTGTTATTAAAATTGCAGGCTTATTAAAAACAACATTAACATCCAAAAACACGTAGAAAGTTTAAAAAGAAACAAATAAATAATATGTGATAACTAGAAAAGACTAACTAAAGTCTATTACACAGCACTGCAACATAATATTTTTAAAGTTATTTAAATTTCTAAATATTCTTTAATTTAGCAGTAGTAGTATTCAAACGCTATAGAAAAAACTACATTTTACAACAGCACACTCTTAAATCTGCACAAAAGTACCAAGAGTTGTCGAATTTTAAAAGGCTACAGTTTTTAAATATTGCACTTGATGAAGACATATTGTATTAAATGGTATTCACTTTTATACCCTCCGTACTACAGCAGGAGAATATTTATCATTTTGTCATTCTGCATATAACTTATGAAAAAAAAATTTTGGGACCCCATAACATATTCTTCCACAATTTTTACATAAAGAATGGCCCACTTTAAATCTGGACAAAACTGAACACACATAAAAATGCTCCAGATATAATTACAAAATTGGTTTTTATATATTTTTTTAGAAATATTTCAGAGATTACTTTCTCCAATTCTCAAGACATTCGGTGAAGAACTGCAGAAAATATAACAAATAAACAAAATATGAAAACGGAATGTGGTTCGTAACAGTTTAAAAAAAGCAGTTATGCTTTAGTATCAAAACTTAGTAATTAAGTACCAAAATTAAATGATTTTATAGATTGCGAAGCTGTTCACTAGAATTTAAAGTATGGCTACAAAAAAACTGTCTTTTAAAATAATTGGTATGATGGGAAAATCTATACAGGTCAAAACATATAAAGGGTCCGCCATCTAACGTTTTTTTTCAACTAGTGCTTATTTCGTGAATGGTAACACTTAGCTCATGTCTGATTTGACAGATAATTAGTTTTATCCTTCCGCTGAACGAATATGGTCCGTATGTACGTTATCTTGTGAAAAAAGTATCCTCATCGATAAACCAAAGCGTGAAAAGCCAAAAACAGTGCGTACACCCGAGAATATTGCTGCTGTGGCAGAAAGTGTACGTGAAACGCCATCAACATCAATTCACCGTCGTTCTCAGCAATTGAACATTTCGGAGACATCATTGAGACGAATTTTGCATAAAGACCTTGGTATGACGCCATAGAAAGTCCAATTGGTTCAGGAGTTCAAAAAAAAAAAGTTATCGTATCAAAATTTTTAGTTTTCGAAAGATTCTGTCGACCCCATTTTGTGTTTCTTCAGAAAATTTTACCCTGACTACAGACGTTTTCTATCTCAAATTGTTGTATGGCATCGTACTTTTATTGGTGAAACTATAACTAAAATTATGCCCAAATCAATTATTTGCAGTTTACGCAAATGAAAAGCTATTAAGCTGCAAAAAAATATTATGAAATATAGACAGATGTTTATCAAAATCCATAATGTTTTAGACCAGTATAGTAGTATTATTAAATATAATTTTGCCGAAATTTTACAATGCGCTCCTCAAAATATATTTATTAAGTTATTAATGTTTTTTATACTTTTTCTGAAAGCTGAATAAATTACTTTGAATCTGATATGTCATACTATTATGTGCCACTTTTTCTAAAAAAGTTATTAAAGCATTTGTGGGTCCAGATTATAAGTGGGCCATTATTTGCCACCACGTGATGAGCAATACTATCTACGAGGGCGGTACTAAAATTAGACCTAATAAAGAAATCACAACAAATTTAAGAAAAATTGTATTTAATTCTCAATGTAATCTCCTTTTCTCAGCGATATTCAGTAGCTTTGATACGCTGTTTATAGTAAGAACTGTCTAGCTCCCTAAAATAGCCATCAATAACAGACTCAACGTATTAATTATTGGCAAAGCTTTTACCACCGAGCCATTTTTTCAAGTTTGGAATAAGGTGCGCGATGAAGGAATTCGAACTTTATTTTATTGATTTTGGTCTTCGCAATAGTGGATATGTGAACTTTTGCATTGTTTTGATGAAACAATACGTTGTTCTCACCAAATCCAAATTTTCCTTAATTTCATCACTTAAACGCTCCAACAAGTTAGCATAATACCAGCCGTTGATTGTTTTTTGAAGATAATCAATCGGCAGATGGAACTGTCCTCTACTTCTTTGGGCACGATCCTACCATTACAGTTCACTGATTTGACTTTTTTTTTGTCTCAGGTGTTAAAAGGTGCACCCGTGTTTCATCCATGGCAACCAATCGACCCAAAAATTCGACTTTATTGCGGGGAAACAACCCCAAACTATTGAAATGTCTTTGAAATACATTCACGACGCTGCTTTTGTTGTATTGTCAGCAAACTCGGCACCCATCTTGCGCACAAATTCCTCATCTCTATATCTTTGGTCAATATAAGATGTATAGCACTTTCTGAAATGTCTATCATTTCAACCAGCTCACGCACCTTCAGCCGACGATCATACAATACCATTTTGTGAATTTTCTTACCCGTTTCTAGCGTTGAAACCTCAATTGGTCGACCACTACGGTGTTCGTATTGGCAGCTCGTAAGGCCTCGTTTCAGCTCTGCCGCCCAATATTTTATACAAAGGAGCAAACTAACCCAGAGTAAAAACAAGCTCGTCTTTAGTATTGGTTGGACTTCGAACATGCAAATGAAAGTATTGAATTACATAACGGCGGCCAATTTTTTTTTGATGGATGCAAAAAAGGACTTAAAAATGGGCGCTTTGAAACTTAAAACATAGTAATATTTTACAAACTACTGCAGCCATCTATATGTGAGGTCGGCTAATTTCGGGACCGCCATCGTATATGTATATAATTACCTATTGTTTGTATGACTGCGTGTTATTTTTTACAGAGCTTTTTGAAGCCCTCTGATGAATGTTAAAATTTAGCATAGTTATGGTAAATTTCACGGGAACGTTCCAAACGAAGTCAGATTTTTTATTTCTGGGCTGTGTGCAGAGAAGCGTGGCTTTTTTGATTTTTTAAATATCTTTATATATGTACTAATGCTATATCTTTTTTATAACTCTATTATTCTACAGAAATTAAAACGTTTACATTTGAATTATTATTATTCTGTAACTTTTGTAACAACTAGCATTTTTTAAAAATGTAAATTATATGAACCTTAAGTTATGCTAAATTTGTAAAATGTAACCAATGCCAGATTTGTAAAATAAGAAAATTTTCAAAATAATACATAAGAGCTTTAGGTTTTTTGCATTTTTAAAAATCTGGTATTTCAATTTAAAAATTTTTAATATCTGGTGCTTTGGAAAATATTTTGCTTTGCCAGTTTGAAATAAACATATGAATAAAAAATGCATAAACAAATATATGTAGTTTGTTCATTAGTAAGCAAGACACGAAACCCACAAAAAACTGTTGTAATAAATTAATTTTATTAATAAAGTTTGAAATATTTGGAAAACATTTAATTTATCTGAATACAAAAAAATTTAGTTAATGTAAGTATGCAAATCTTAATATGTTCATTTCAGGCTAAAAAGCTTAATTTGGCAATATTTCGCATCAAATCGCAATTGTTTTTGATTGTATAAAATATTGGGAGACATGCCGTAAATTGTCAAAGCATTAATTTCAATTTAGCATTTATTAGATAAGAAGTTATAAAAAAATTAATATGAAAACATTTCATCGTGCAAATGCTTTAATTATAAACTTAAAAATAGTTAATGACACTCTGTTAATGTTAAAACAAAGTAGGATATTGCAATGCTTTTGAATTTAGTTTTTTATAAAATAGTTTCGATGTGAGAGCTACCCAGCCAGAAAAATACAATTGGCACAGTCGACGACGGTCGGGTATGGGTTGGCGTATTAACCATTTTGACAGCATTGTCCTGTTACCCGAATGATAACAGTGGTCAATCGTTGGTTTAAATTATCTTGCCACCTTTGGCATAAAGTTGGTAGTTCAAGAAATTTGGTGCTTTTCAAATAACTTAATTTAAATTAATTTTGAGGAATATATCTAATAAAACACATTAAAAAAGCAGCAATAGAGTTCGGTCTTAATCTTATACATTATATTTAAATGTGTAAAATATATTGAAATAAAAATGCTTCTAATTGGTTGTAATATTTAAAAAAAAAAAAACATTGACAATGAGTTTTACGGGTGGTACTGGCACAACACATGCTTTGCAAACAAAATAGTGTTTTTATAGTACAATATAAGTTGTATATTTGGTAACTTTAAACACGGTGGGTTTTACAAAAATATCAGTGGTTTGCCAGTACTATTTGTTTGGTACGGTTTCTACGTGGGTAGTATTGTTTTTATTAATTCCATGGCGATTTAAAGCACTTCAACTACGTATTTCCATGATTTATTTAATCTAAAAATTGTCATTTTTAAAAATAAAGTAATAAGCTCCATAAAATTCTCGGGACTTTTTGGAGGTTGAACCTTTATATTATTTGATAATACTGAATGCTATTAGCGAGTATTAAATATTTGAGCTGCCTCTTGTTGCCAACATATCCAAGGTATAGTTTCCTTGTTAGTGTGTGCTTTCTTATGTTAGATTTCATATTGGCAATAAATTTAAATAAACTATTAATATGTACTAATTTTCAACAAATTAAATGTTTCTCATATAACTTACCTAATTTTGAGATACCCAATTACCGCAATTTATATTTCAATTTCTTTTGAATTTTTTAAAACCACCTACACCGTTCAATCAAATTTGTTTCCCATTTCAAAAAAAATATAAATAAAAGAAATAAAATAATATTAACTTGTCATTACGTGAAGCAATCACGTGAGAAACTTATTAATTGTTGACACTTCAACTTAAACTATTTGTCATCAAACACTTTTGAGTTACTTTTTTCATAAAATTTACATTTTACATGCTGATGCTTATTTAGCATTTTTTGTAGAGCATAATAAAATACAATTCACAAGGAATAAATTTGTATACTATGGCCCACTCTTTAGCAGAGATTTGCACGTTTATAGAGCAACAACAACAACAAACTTGAAATCATCATACAGTCAAAACCCGGTATAACGAATGATATATTGTCAGGCTCATTCGTTATATCGAAATATTCGATACATCGCAACATTGTTTGTTCTAAATCGACTGGACATTTTAATATTTCTCACAATGTTGAATTTATTGGAAATGGAAAATAAAACGTCAATTGTGGGTACACTGCGAAATTAAAAGGTTCTCCAACAAAAAATTATTTTCTTATTGCGATTTTTATAATGAGTTTTGAGAAAAATTCGCTATACAAGGTAGTTATATCGCGTTCTCGCTATACGGAGTAATCGTTATACCGAGCTTTGACTGTAGTTATAATAAATACTTAGGAGGGAAGAATTCCGAAGAAAATAAAAGGAAGTAAAATTTCATTTTATTATGAGAAAACTAAATTGTAAAAACGATTTATTATATTTACCCAGTGTAGAAACTGTAATGAGTAATTATATGTCGTTAATAACACAGTGCAACACGAAAAAAAATAACCATATACGGACACCACTACGTGATAAAAGACTAAAAAAAAAGACCCGTGTCTTCCAATTTTTCCGAAAGTCATCTCCTTTTTTGTTTATGGGCCGCCAAAGATTTGGGGCCTCTGTATCATTTTCGCAAAAAAGTGATCATTTTCTCAGGCTCATATCTTGCAAACCGTTCAGAATTTCGATTTACTCTCTATGGCAAAGTTGTAGCTCTTGTCATAAAGAACAAATTGCGAACATATAAAATCAAAAAAAACTTCACCTTCCAGATCAAAATCGCAAAAAACTTAAAAAAATTCGATTTTTTTTTAGCTTTTTTCCCGTGTTCAGGTCCATAGGTAGCAAAACGTTCAAAATTCAAGGAAACAATCAACTACAAAAATTTACCTAAGATCTCAATAAACAAATTTCTAGAACATATAAACTTCTTGGGAATTGGGTTTGCTACCTATGCACCTAAACAGGAGAAAAAAGGAAGAAAAAATGAAATTAAAAAATTTTTCACTTATGCGCGCTACCTAAACAGTGTTAAGAATCATCTCTAGGAAGTTTGTATGTTCTAGAAATTTGTTTATTGAGATCTTAGGTAAATTTTTGTAGTTGATTGTTTCCTTGAATTTTAAACGGTTTGCTACCTATGGACCTGAACACGGGAAAAAAGGTAAAAAAAAATCGAATTTTTTCAAGTTTTTTGCGATTTTGATCTGGAAGGTGAAGTTTTTTTGATTTTATATGTTCGCAATTTTTGTTCTTTATGACAAGAGCTACAACTTTGCCATAGAGAGTAAATCGAAATTCTGAACGGTTTGCAAGATATGAGCCTGAGAAAATTATCACTTTTTGCGAAAATGATACCGAGGCCCCAAATCTTTGGCGGCCCATGGTTAGTTTGCCATGACTTAAAAAATTACACACAGTGTAATGCTACCAAAATTATGGATGGAATTATTTAAACTGAGTACAAGTTTTGATCATAAAATTATGAACATTTTAAGCTAAATTTGTCAAACCATTTTTTAGCTTATTTTTTGACATTTGCTTATTTTAGCTTGTTTTTTGAATATTAGCTACTTTTTGACTTTTTTTCTTTATATATCCCTTGTGTGACATCCTTCCTTACAACCCTTTCACTGACATCCTTGGTACAGCTGTACACTCATAAAAAAAAATGTGTAAAGTCAGCAAAAAATTTTGCTGAGTCAGCAAAATTTTAGTCAGGAGGATGCTAGCAAAAAAGTTGCTAATGTCAGCAAAATCTTTTGCTGAAAATCAGCGAGCTGATTTTTAGCAACAAAATTTGTAGATTCAGCAAAAGTTTTGCTAACACTTAGTAGATTAGAAATAAAAAAGCGTTGGTAAAAATTAATAAATTTTTTGCTGAATTTTAGTAGACTGAAAAAAACGCAAAAAATTTGTAGAAAAATTGTAATTTAGTTAATTTATTTGCTGAAAATCATAAAACATATTTTTGTGATTCTTTTCAAAATAATTTACTATAATAACGAAATATAACAATTTTAATTTTCCCACATTGACGACATGAATTAATTTAATATCTGAAAATATATAGAAATAAATATATATAACATAACAAAAATTTTCTTTCAACTACTTACATCAATGGTTGTCTTAATGATGCTTTGTCGAAACTGCCGAAGATAATTCTAGAAACGAAACGAAAAAATAAACAAAACAAACGAAACGAAAAAACAACCCTTTTTTGCAATAAGAAAAAGAAACCATACAAATCTACCTAAGATGTGTGTTTTTGTCTTTCTCTTTACTCTGTCTACATGTCTGTATATGTTTTTTTATGGTTGATTTTTTTACTTGTCTTGTTAGAGTTGTACTTTTTAATATCATTTTCCTCTTCTCTACTACATCTTGACATGCTGCGACATCTGCTTATCAGCACAATTTTTTTAGCAAAATTAATTAGTAAAACATTAGTATATTAGTAAAGCATTAGTATAAAACAGTTAAGTGCTGAATAAGTATAACAAAAATTTTAGCTGAAAACACGATTTTAGCAAAAATATTTGCTAAAAAATAGTATACCTGATTTACAAGACGTTTTACTAACTTTTCTACTAACTTATTTTTTTGAGTGTACCACTATATAGCTTATATTGAAAAAATGGTCTATTGCATTGAAAACAAAAGAAATTTTAACTTTATATATGCATAGCATCACAAATCTTTTATTATTATTATTATTTTTATTATAAAAAGGAAAATTAAAGGTGCAAATTCAAAAAGCACAGAATAAAAGGTTGAAAAAGAAATGTATAAAATATTGAAAGAAGAAACTTATTCGCATTTTTTGCATGTAAGGATCACCACATTTCGAGGACGTCTGCCGTGTTTTACAATATCTTTTATCGTGAATCACACACAGCTTACAACAGCCTTTTACTACAGTTGGACCTGATGATGACGATGTTGAGGCAACAGTTGTTTTCATAACTACACTCACAATATTTTTTCCGTAAAGACGACTGAATATACACATTAAATTAACTGAAAATCAGTTAAAACAGGACTACTAACTTTTCGTTTAAAACAATTGTATTTTTTAGTTTATTTTCAACTGTTGAATATTAATTGACAAAATCCATAAAAACAATAGATTGTTTTCGTTTATTTCTATTCTCAATACAACTTTTTGTTAAAAAGAAAATTTTAACTGAATATTTTAACTATTACGGAAAGTCCGTTTTTTTTGTTTTGTTTTGTTGAATAACAGACAGAACAAAACAGACAGTTAAAAAATATATTTCTTTGGTAATTCAACTGTATATTCCATTGAAACAACTTTACCGATTAAACTTTTAAATAACTGTTGATTTTTTTATGGAAATGTTCTTGTGAGTGTAGTGATCCGCCCAACATGTCGGTAATTGCATTTTTAGTAATTGTTTGATTCATAATGTGATTATTGTTTACACGACGATCTAATTCTTTTTGCACGAGCTCCTTGGAAAGCGAATGTAAGCTTTCACTTCGTGCATCCGTTTTATTAGATGGATGAAAAGTCGAATATATAATGTGCGTAGCTAGGGCAGCTATGTCTAAAATGTTAAAAAAAACGCGTATTGCCAGCGTCGGGTTCTGCGCTTGCATGTGTACGTCCCAAGCATTTGATTCATCGAGTCTACGCCGCTTTTGTATTTATTGTAATAATGTATGGCCTCGGGCTTCTTTTGAGTACCTCGAGTGCTCATATCATAGTGTACCATGCAAAGCAGTAACACACATTTATTTTTTTCGGAACATAACTGACCATTGACGTATCGTTGTTGTCAGAATTGTGGAAGCCAAATAATGATGAGTGTACTTCACGGCGTCTGTTTGATCTGGAACGCAAGGCTTATTTCAGCTTTTTTGTTTTGCTATTTTTTAGCAGTCGGTATTTTGCTGCATTTGTTTTTTTTTTAATAAAAGTTGAAAAAGTAATGTACATGTTGGCTTATTAAAAAATATTATGATAATTCAATTTGAAATTTGAAGCTTAGGAAAAACGATTTTTCTTAAGTACCTTGGTTTGACTGACGAATTTTCAAGGAACTAATTTTAGACAAATTTAATTTGTAGCAACAATTTGAATAAAATGTTATGAAATTTAACAACTTTTCAACGATGGGTAAAACAAAAAAAATAAGTTAGTTTGAGAAAAGCTGTTCCAGAAACAAAAAAAATATTACATTATACAAAAAAAATCCAATTTTTTATTTTAACAACGCATATCATCTATAAAATAAATTTTATAAAATAAATGGTATACCAGTGTCAAGACTTTTGAGCTGCTTGTAATTTTTGTCTGGATAGCACTGCTAAAACACTTTTTGCCACCGTTGTTCTCAGCCAATTCTTTTCCAACGATATTTTTTTTGTAGACCACAGAAATTATTGTAAAATAAATACCGGCAAAACGCTTTTTGGAAACGCTGCTAAAACGTATCAAACAAGTGTTCTGGCCGTATTTTATTGTCCATTCCTCGTTTAGCCAGTAGAATACCAGTGCTTGGTTATTTGTATCTCTGGCAGTTTCTGACTGGGAGTAGGATTTTTCATTGAAATCATTTTCAAGTAATTAGAAAAATGCCACAAAAAATAAATTTATTTAAAATCTTTTAAAAATGCAAAAAACTTAAAATCCAATAATTTCTTTTACATTTTGATCACATATTTATAATCTTCATTAATATTAAGCTCAGATTTGAGAAATTTATTTATATAAGACGTAATAAAGTTGGAGTGTTACATTCAACTTTTCAGAAAATTTTGTAATTTTAACAAAAATATGTGTTTTTACGTAAAACTAAAGAACATAAAACTTTGATTTTATTACAGTATTATATTAACGTCATAAGACAGTCGCAATTAATTTTTAATTAATACGCATTTGACAAATTTAATTTCGAAATGTTAACCTCAATAAGAAGAATAAACGTTTGTCTCTTAAAATTAGAGTTTTGAAATATTGGAAAATAATAAAGAATAATTTTAATTAAAGAAAAATCCAGGCCTCGAGCTCAAACATTTTATTTTTATAATTATAAACACTATTCATTTTTAAATCAGACTAGACTAGTTTCTGCCTATTTATGGACAGGCTCATGAGTGATTTTCCATTTAAATTGTATTATTATTTGTGTCTTATAATTGTCAGATTGTCTCTATATGATAAATTTTTCAACAACCTGCGGCTATAAGAATCAAACCTGCGCTCATCTTACATTACAAACGTAACAATACCAAGTCATGACCGTTTAGCGATCACACCCAAGTATGGCCTCGAATCGAATGCAGCTAAATTGCAGTTTTCTTTCCTATTAGCTTTTTCTGGTTTTATATATATTTTTTTTGATTTTACACCATTATTTGTTTCGTATTTTATATTTTTCTTCTGCACATATATTTATACTAGATTGACTAGAATTTGCTAAAGGTACATAGCGTATGTTAAGGACAATCCAATTTTAAGTCAAACCTAAATTTGTATGTATTTCTTCTAATAAATAATTACCAATTCTTGAAAGTTACCTTTTTTTGCTACCTCTAAATTTAAAAGAATGTAGCTGAAAGTTAGCACATCAAGTTGCTAGACATCATGCAATATAGGCAATATTAAGGTGATAGCACGATCAAACTTTAATAATTTCTTAGACCACTCTACCGGGTCTAACAACCGATTTTAGAAATGTTAATGATATGTCAATACTTTTCTCAATACCAGGAATGGCACCACTGCATTACTTTAACAGAAATAATAAGGACTTACTAATAACTAATCCCACTATTTTAATAAAAAAAATGCGTTACAATAAATATTTTATATCATTATTTTTAATATAAAATATCGATCTTAAAATTTTTTGAAAATATATTTGTAATCTCATTATTTTTATTACCTTTCATTATTTTATTTATCACCAGTTTAAATATAAAATATCTATCTAAAATTTTTCGAAAATCTATTTTTAATCTCATTATTTTTTCAACTCTAGTAAGTACATATATAACTACATATTTTCGATTTGGTGCAAAGTAATGACATTTTGTTCAAATCATGAACATTTTGTGCAAATCTATGAAGTACAACATGAGATACCTGAGATGGTAGAGAGCTCGACTGATAACCTGGAGTCTCCGGTTCTAATACCTTGTGGATATATTTTACTAAAAAAATATTTTCAATAAAAAAATATTTTTTTATTAAATTAATATTTTTTTTTTTATTTATTTTTATACTCTATATTTTGTAGATACTAGTAAGCATATAGGTAACCACATATTTTTTGATTTTTCGTCAGAGTAAGTAATAATATGTCATTATTTGGCGCTA
>CM037854.1:114075523-114135436 GCA_021234595.1 Delia radicum | reverse complement strand
ATTTTTTTGATCAATGGTTATAATCTTTAACTTCAAGCTCATATATTAGTTCTCATGTAGTGAGTAAACTAGTTTATATGAATGTTTGATGTTTGGCATGGGATTGTTACCCGCTTCCAAAACGTGTTCTGATGATAGGAACCTAGAAAATTCCCGAAATAGATCTATCAACACATTCCTGAAAGGGTCAAAGGGTCAATAATTGAAAACAAAAAACTCTATAGATTATTTGTTAGGACAATATCCTAATAAAGAAATATAGAGTATGGCCTCGACCTTGAATAATTTTCATTGTACAATTAAAGGTGTCCACTTGCTAAAAATATTTATTTTATGACCAAAAAAATCCACTGGAAAATATATTATGAACAAAAAAAACCCACTAGGATATTAAAAGTATAATTTCTTTTAGACTTTTTTAAATTTGGATATGTTATAAAGGGTACTAAACTATTAAACGAAAGAAATTTTTTATTGTATTTTAATGGCTAAAAAAATGTGGGGTAAACAATGGCGAAGGAAAAACATATACGCATATACCTCTTTATATTTTGTTGGGAAATTATTAAGTAGACCTTTAAAGTATCTGTAATGTAATACCCATTTTTACATAGTTTTATTGAAATAAATATGGAACAAAACGTAAAACAGTAAACTTGTGCCATTTTGGCCCTCTTCCTTTAATTCTGAATAGTAAGATTGATACAATAAATAATTAAGCTTGTTCGTTAGCTTAGTATCCTCTTTCACATATATAAATTTAAGCAAAATCTGTAATTATTCATTCTGTAAATTTTGTTAAAAGTTAACAAATTAACGTTATATGGATCAAATAGCATAATATAATTATTTGTATCAAATGGAGTTTTTTATATCAATTTAATAGCTTTACACTCTTGAAGTCATAATATAAATTACCTTTTTGGGACTTTTTTATACCCAGGCCATTGAAAGTTAAATATGTTTAAACACAAATCAAGATAATTATATTCTAGTCAAATTAACGTAATATTTTTGAAAAACTATTTTTAAAAAACTATGATAGAGACATTTAAATTTTGTTCAATTCTTTACAAAATAATCAATTTTCATACATGGACTGGAAAGGGGTAAATTCAAACATAAACACGAATTGTCATTCTCTCAATTTATTTTCTTTTCTTTAATTATGAAATTATAAAAATAGAAGTCGACATCTCCAAATTAAGGATTTTAAAAATACATCCTTATCTATATTCGTTATAATAGCATTAGTTGGTTGGTAATTCAAACTATATTCGTTTTTTTTTTATTCAAAAATATTTGAAACAAAATGTGTGCAAAAAGTAAATTAGTTTTTAGTGGCTTATTATTCATTTATTTACATTAGACCGACTCACGAGAAAAATTACTTTGCTTCAAAATGTACTTTGCTTTATTTTATGATGATCCCCAAAATATTTCTGGAGCTTGACCGTTTTCAAAAAAGGTTTTTTTTAGCTTTCAAAGAATTTTATAGTTACTAGTACGATAAGTATCATATGATAGGTTTTTTTAAAGGCGCATCCAACGGTATACATACAAAACATGTTATCGCATGTCCAGTAGGTTGGCCCATTTTAACCACTTAGTGGAATTTACTGGGTGCTCCCAAAAATTATGATAATAATACGACGATGGGTAGCAGTTGCGACACGATCAGATAAGTTGACGAAATGTGTCAAATTTCCCTATATTTAAATATATATATATATATTTTTTTTTTCATTGAAATTTATTTACAATCTGTTTTTACAACAATAAGTAAATTTGATAATCTTGAAATATCTTAACATAATCTGGCCAATAAACCAGAAAACTATTAACAAACTTATTTATAGAAGATCATTTCCTGTAAGGTAAATCTAAAACATGATGCCTTTTCAGTCTTTTAACTTCCTCGCTTTCGTCTAATAAGCATATAGCTAATGAGTTGTTGTGGTTACTAAGTTTTTCAAGGTATCTTGAGCTAAGTCTATTAATTTCATCCCTAACAGTGGACATCTGTAAGTCCTTATGAATATTGTCATTAGTGACGAGCCATGGAGTATTTGTGATTAACCTAAGAGTCTTTAATTGATATCTCTGCAGGATTTCAATGTTTGAATTACTAGCTGTTCCCCATAGCTGTATCCCGTAAGTCTAAACCGGTTTTAAAATTATTTTATACACACAGAGAAAAATTTAGCTATTTGCCAACTGAAATTCTACTACTACCACCCAAATTCGATTATTACGAATTTCAGTCGGTTGGTACAACTCAACATTAGTTTTCAGCACAAAGTTCGGTTAATTCAACTGAATTTTAGTTGCAACACCCAAAATATTCAGAAGTCCAATAAAAATGTCGTTGCACTAACTGATTTTATAAGTTGACTAGCTGACCCGGCAAACGTTGTTTTGCCTTCAAATTTTATTTGTATTAATTAGCTGACCCGGCAGACGTTGCCCTGCCTAAAATTTTATTTAAGCCTAATAACTTTTCTAACAATAGCCGAGTTTAATTAACCACAGATATTTTCATATAAATTTAACATTCATTACTATAGTTTTGACTAAACTTTGGCTACATTGAGATATGTTAGATGGCCTTAGTTTGTCTATGATCGTTTTTAAAATTAAAAAATGATAATTGAAATGTGTAATACATTAAAACTAAGATAGCAAAATTAAGTAAAAATTTCGTGTCAATGATATATTTTTTTTATAATAAAAAGCTGAGCCCGGTGTGCTTCACTACCCCCCATCATTATGAAATGTACTAAAAAGTGTTTATATAGTTAAATAAATTCAAAGCATACAAGCAAAGCAAAGCTTAAATAGAATAGTTTTTCTTTAACCTGCCAATCGGAATCGTTATTGTAATTAGTCACCGTTTGGTGAAATAGTATTTATTCGTAAGACAAGCCAATCATAACCGTTCTTAATTAGTGAAATGAATTGCCATATACATTATTTGAAAAAAAAAAACCGTTGAAAGGAAAACATTTGTACAGAGGACAAAAAGATTAAAACTTTTAAACTATCTGGGGCGTGAGAGGGGCGTGGCGTTTGAAACGTTTATATATACCTTGGCTGGAGTATATAATGTGTATACAATTTGAAGTAAATGTGTTAAAAACTATAAGGAAGCAATTACATAATTAAAAAAAAGTGGGCGTAAAAGTGGGCGTGATCGAAATCATGCCTATTAATCATGCCAGAGTTCCAGTTAAATGCTGTGAAAATTTCAGGAAGATCGGTGCAGAGGTCTGGTCTCCTATAAGGTCCAAACAAACAAACAAAAAAATAAACAAACACACATTCCATTTTATATATATAGATTGAAAGCAGATTAATTATAATTTAAAGTAAAATATGGCGAAAAAGGGGGATTTGGTAATAAAAAAATGTATGGCTACCTTACCTGTAGATAAAAAGTGTATAAAACTTTAGGTAAATACATATTACAAAAAAAGTATTTTGTATAGCAAACATTGTTAGTGGTATAAGTAAGTATCTGAATTAAAAAAGGGGGCGGTTAAGTGGGCGTGGTTCATAGTTATATGGCGACGTTAACAGTATTAAGAGCGATATACTACCAAATAAAAAAAATCCTTTGGAAGGAATAAATTTGTACAGAGAACAAAATGTTTAAAACATTCAAACAAAATTTGGCGTGAAAAGGGGCGTGAAAAGGGGCGTGGCGTAAGAAATGTTTATTTCTATCTCGCCTGGAGTATAATGTGTATACAATTTGAAGTAAACCTGTTAAAAAACTATATGGGAGAAATTACATAATTTTAAAAAAGTGGGCGTAAAAGTGGGCGTAAAAGTGGGCGTGGTCGAAAAAAAGTACCCTATTAATCATGCCAGAGTCCCAGTTAAATGCTATGAAAATTTCAGGAAGATCGGTCCAGAGGTTTGGTCTCCTATAAGGTACAAACAAACAAACAAATAAACAAACACACATTCAATTTTATATATATAGATACCATTCAAATACACTTTTCAATTCGGTTGGCACTCTATTTCTCTGTGCGTATAGCAGAAGTTTATTTTCCATGCTTAATTCAGATTTGGTCTAACAAGCCAATACATTCGCCTTGTTTTTATTTTCAATTGTTCCTTTTTTGCTTTTATATTATCATTCCAAGTAAGGCGGCGATCGAGGAGAAGACCAAGATATTTAACTTGTGTTTGTTTTGGAATTTGTGTGCCATTAAAAGTGACATTTGGACAATTTCCCTTTCTTTAGAAAAAAAAATAAAAACTATGCATAATACTAGAGTTGCAAAATATAATAAGCCTCATAAGGTGGAAATGTCGTTAGTTTGCATAAAAAGGTGAGCAAGGACCTCAAAATTTCAAAAAAGCTAATACCAAATATATGAATAACTTTTAATAGGTCCAACCAATATGAATAGCTAAAATGGCTCCAAACTATAATGTTTGGATTTTGATATTTTAAATTGTGGCATTCATTTAAGATAATTTCCATATATATTTTTAATGAAAATTTTCAAGTTGATATTAAAATGTTTTGTTGGATGTTATGGATTTAAAGAAAAACATCAGTTTTTCAGAATTAATATTTTTTTTAATGTGACAATACATTGTTTTGTTATCCAATATATAATCCTACTCCAATTATGTATTACCCGTCTAATAACGTATGGTAAGATACAATTATATTTGGCGTTTTACGAACAACTTCAGTGGCAAGTAAAATTGTATTTTACAATGCATGATGTCATACTTAGCTATATTAAATTTTACAAAAATGAATCGCGTTGTTCTAGATTATATAATATTATTTTTACTCGGGTATATTAAATTTTATAAAGAAACGTACTAATTATATCATAAAAACATTTAAATATGTGAATTTGGTATAACTAATGGGCAGTCAGTAATACCAAAAGTTGGGAAGTAATGCAATGGTAAGGAATTCTACTTATTACCAGGTAATATCAACATATTACCGATGTTCTGCTGGGATTTTGAGGGGTAGACAAAAAAAAACTTTTTCTCTTCATACAATGTGAGTCGGTATAATATATATATATATACTTTTCCACTATACAAGTTTGTACCCAAAATAGCTAATGTGTTTAGGTAAAATCAACTATAATACGGAAAATAGAAATATAAAATGAACTTAAATTGAAAAAAAAAAAACTTTATAAAATAGTTTTAAGTTCAAAAGCTGCTTATGTTATTAAATATGCACAAGGTTTTTTGGATTGAAAATTTCATAGTAAATTAAATGTTTGCATTCCAAAATTTTTGTATTTCAAATTGCTTTAAATATATTTAGTTATGTACAATATCAAATTTACTTTAAAACACAGTAAAATATAAACATATTGCCTCACAATGGATAGTAAATTTTCCAACCGAATTGTAAATGCAACGCATATTGATCCTAACCACACATTCGGTTGGAAGCTCCAAATTGGAATGCAATAACTGCATAATTTGGGTCTTGCAAAGTAAAATTTAGTTGTATTTGCCCCATGCAGATGCGACATCCATCTTATGGATTTTTTGTTGAAATTGCCAAATTTGCTCATGGGCTTACTCCCTTATTTTATGCTTTCCAAAAACTCTGTGACAAATTTTGTGGTCTTTAAAAATTTAATTTTTGGCTTAAAATCACAGTTTAAGTAATATTTTATGGATTATAATTTGTTTCGGAGGTTATATTTGAATTAAACATGATCAGTTATAGAGAAAATGTATTTTCTACAAGTAAATTAAAACTATGTTAAGCACCACACTTTAGACAGAGGTGCATGTGGCAAGAAAGCAGGTTCAAGCCACGGTCAGGATTGCATTTAATAAAATAAACATTTCATATAGATGCAATCAAACAATAAAAACCATAACAAATAATTACAGTATTGTCAAAAAAGGATTACTGATGAAGGTTGTGTTACCAGAAACTGCGCAGTCTAATTCAATAAGAAATTTACAATGTAGTTATGATTTTTAGAAAAGTATGCTTAATCTTCTCTACCACGCCCATCTCAAACAATTGAAAAATATTTGCATATTAATTATAGTATTAATTGCACACTGTCTAAGAAGACGATGAATAAAATTCAAAAATCCCCAATAAAATATATCAAAAATTTGCTCCCTGGCAACTCTTCCCCAACTACGTGAATAGCCAAACTACCGTATGTACAAAAAATACATCATAGTTGCGCCAACTCACAAATGTGGGAAATAGTGGAAATTAGATTACATATGATTTTCTAACAATTGTGAATTGTTGTGGTGTTTGCCTTAGCTATCTTCTGCAATTACAATTAAATGTAAAATCGACCCCGTGTAATTGAAACTGGTTTTAAGCCACAGCAAAAATCGACCTACTTTAGATCAATTGGTTAGAGCCTCTGTCTAAGGTGTAGTGCGAAGTGCATGTGGCAAAGAAAGCAGGTTCAAGCCACGGTCAGGATTGCATTTAATAAAATAAACATTTCATATAGATGCAATCAAACAATAAAAAACATAACAAATAATTACAGTATTGTCAAAAAAGAATTACTGATGAAGGTTGTGTTACCAGAAACTGCGCAGTCTAATTCAATAAGAAATTTACAATGTAGTTATGATTTTTAGAAAAGTATGCTTAATATTCTCTACCACGCCTATCTCAAACAATTGAAAAATATGTGCATATTAATTATAGTATTAATTCCACACTGTCTAAGAAGACGATGAATAAAATTCAAAAATCCCCAATAAAAAACTATGTTAAGTTTTTTAAAATTTTACGTTTTAATACTTAAAAATTTCATTTGGTCCATAAAATATTTATTTCTTAAAACTTATTAATGCTCCCCCTTTGTGTGTTAAAGCATTGACAGAACTAACCTTACATATAAGGTTAATTTTGATGCTTTTTGCTCATCAGTGTAGACGCGGCGAAGCAAAACTTGCTTCTATAAAAGAAAACATTTTTCAGCACATAGACATTTTTGCAAAAAATTTTGATGACAACAGTGTTGCCAGGTTAGGGGTCTTCCAGCTAAATTTAGTGGGTTTTTAAGTTGTTTAGGGGGATTTTTGGTTGTTGTTGAAATTTAATTTAATTTAAAAAGTTTGTTTAACTATTATAACATATTTATTAAAAACATTTGAAATAAACTTTTGAAAATTTTGCAGATTTAAGACACTTTATCTCAGGTGAATTTTTTTTTTGTTGATAGTAGAAAAACTCTGAGGGTTTTTTGAAAATTTAATTTTTAAAAATATACTTAGCAGCACTGGATGGCTACCAATCACATGCGTTGCCACTACCATTTCTAGGTTTATAAAATCTGTCGTTATCATTTTTTGTTTTCTAAAATTAAAAAACAAAGTATGCAAGTTTTGCACAATTTTCAAAAATTTTAAAATGTTTGCATTTAAATTTTTTTGTTTGCTTCTGTGATTTGATGTTGTAAAATAACAAACAACTCTGCTCACGCTGCAACCTATGTAAAGCTAAAGTTAAACAGCGAATGTGCCTTGAAAAAAACTTATTTTGAACAAAATTCACACTGTGTGACGGCCGTACACACAGAGAAAAATTTAGCTGTTTGCCAACTGAAATTCGCTTATTTCAAGTCAAACTCGGTTATTACAAATTTCAGTCAGTTGGTACAACTAAACACCAATTTTCACTACAAAGTTCGGTTAATTCAAAATTTAGTTGAAACACCCAAAATATTTAGAAATCAAATGTAAATATCGTTGTACTGACTGAATTTATAAGTTGTTACTAGTAAAATGCACTTTTCAATTCGGCTGGCACTTTAGCTATCTTCTGCAATTACAATTAAATGTAAAATCGACCCCGTGTAATTGAAACTGGTTTTAAGCCACAGCAAAAATCGACCTACTTTAGATCAATTGGTTAGAGCCTCTGTCTAAGGTGCAGTGCGAAGTGCATGTGGCAAAGAAAGCAGGTTCAAGCCACGGTCAGGATTGCATTTAATAAAATAAACATTTCATATAGATGCAATCAAACAATAAAAAACATAACAAATAATTACAGTATTGTCAAAAAAGAATTACTGATGAAGGTTGTGTTACCAGAAACTGCGCAGTCTTATTCAATAAGAAATTTACAATGTAGTTATGATTTTTAGAAAAGTATGCTTAATATTCTCTACCACGCCTATCTCAAACAATTGAAAAATATGTGCATATTAATTATAGTATTAATTCCACACTGTCTAAGAAGACGATGAATAAAATTCAAAAATCCCCAATAAAAAACTATGTTAAGTTTTTTAAAATTTTACGTTTTAATACTTAAAATTTCATTTGGTCCATAAAATATTTATTTCTTAAAACTTATTAATGCTCCCCCTTTGTGTGTTAAAGCATTGACAGAACTAACCTTACATATAAGGTTAATTTTGATGCTTTTTGCTCATCAGTGTAGACGCGGCGAAGCAAAACTTGCTTCTATAAAAGAAAACATTTTTCAGCACATAGACATTTTTGCAAAAATTTTGATGACAACAGTGTTGCCAGGTTAGGGGTCTTCCAGCTAAATTTAGTGGGTTTTTAAGTTGTTTAGGGGGATTTTTGGTTGTTGTTGAAATTTAATTTAATTTAAAAAGTTTGTTTAACTATTATAACATATTTATTAAAAACATTTGAAATAAACTTTTGAAAATTTTGCAGATTTAAGACACTTTATCTCAGGTGAATTTTTTTTTTGTTGATAGTAGAAAAACTCTGAGGGTTTTTTTGAAAATTTAATTTTTAAAAATATACTTAGCAGCACTGGATGGCTACCAATCACATGCGTTGCCACTACCATTTCTAGGTTTATAAAATCTGTCGTTATCATTTTTTGTTTTCTAAAATTAAAAAACAAAGTATGCAAGTTTTGCACAATTTTCAAAAATTTTAAAATGTTTGCATTTAAATTTTTTTTATTTGCTTCTGTGATTTGATGTTGTAAAATAACAAACAACTCTGTTCACGCTGCAACCTATGTAAAGCTAAATTTAAACAGCGAATGTGCCTTGAAAAAAACTTATTTTTGAACAAAATTCACACTGTGTGACGGCCCGTACACACAGAGAAAAATTTAGCTGTTTGCCAACTGAAATTCGCTTATGTCAAGTCAAACTCGGTTATTACAAATTTCAGTCAGTTGGTACAACTAAACACCAATTTTCACTACAAAGTTCGGTTAATTCAAAATTTAGTTGAAACACCCAAAATATTTAGAAATCAAATGTAAATATCGTTGTACTGACTGAATTTATAAGTTGTTACTAGTAAAATGCACTTTTCAATTCGGCTGGCACTTTATTTCTCTGTGTGTACTATTTATCTGTTAAGGACACATCAATGCGACATACCTCCAACTGTGCAGAATTACAACATTATCGAGCCATTGTTTTAAAGTTTTTATTCCATACAGGTACAAGAAGCAACAAAAATTTAAAAACTTTAAAAAAACTTTATACTTTTCGACTATGATGTGTTTATTTTTTCTAATACGAATTTTACAGGTAACTAGCTTAAAAAACCCCAAGCTCCGTTAGCGGTAGTTTTAAATACCGGAATATATTTAAAAGAAGGCTAAGTTATTTTTCTTTTTAATTTTAATTTTTTTAATTCATGTAGTGTATGTTTTAATTTCAAGTCTCAGATTTCTACCTTATGGGCTATGTATACATATGATTAAAATTTAATTTTATAGAAAAAACAATTTAGACATTTTTGATCTTCCCGAATAACACTGTTTACGAAATTATCTACACTAGAGGAGAACCCTAAACATTGTACTGCATATTCCTAGCTTTAGCGAGTGGTCCACGCCGTTAATAAGTAGACTTTTGCCTTCATGCCCCTCTTAATAGAAATTTTTAAAAGTCCCCTGGATGTCTAATCGGTATTGGAAACACACATACCAAATTTCAAGTTTCTTGATATAGTAATATCCGAAAATTCCGTCTATGCGGGACTATGAAAAAAACATAACAAATTTGAAGTTCCTCGCTTAACCGGTTAGGCGAGGACTTAAGGGAGTGTCCTTTTCATAATTACAACCCCTTTTTACCACGTTGCTGGCCAAAACTTCAAAAAGTATTATATCAGTGAGTAAAGTCATATTCAAAGGAACTGATGAGATGGAGCAAGACTTCCTATTTTTGAGATTTTCCCCTTTTTACCCCTCGCCGTAAAAATTTCTAAAAATCCAGTTTGAGCGGTTGCCTACTCGGGATTAGTAACGCAGATACCAAATTTCAAGATCCTCGTGTTAGTGGTTTGGCCGGTCCGCCAAGAAGTTGAGAAGTTGCGACTTCCCATTTTTGAGATTTTCTCCTTTATACCCCTTGCCGTACAAATTTCTAAAATCCAGTTTGAGCGGTTGCCTACGCGGGATTATGAACGCAGATACCAAATTTCAAGTTTCTCGTGTTAGTGGTTTCCCGGTCCGCCAAGAAGTTGAGTTTATCTTTTCGGCTTTGAAAAGCTACGTCTAAGCCTTTTAGCCAATCCCCGTAGAAATTTTCAGCAAACCCCGTCTGAGCGGGGTTGCGTGGAACGT
The DNA here is from genome assembly GCA_021234595.1 of Delia radicum. Lineage (NCBI taxonomy): Eukaryota > Metazoa > Arthropoda > Insecta > Diptera > Anthomyiidae > Delia > Delia radicum. The sequence continues at coordinate 114,124,866 of CM037854.1, read as the reverse complement.
GCAATATACCAAATTGCACGTTCCACGTTTTAAATTTTGCACAGGCTGACAAGGTGAAGAATTTTCCCCTTAATGCCCGTCCCCTAAGAAATTTCTAAAAATACTGCCTGAGTGGATGTCTATGTGGGATAAAGAACCACATACCAAATTGTAAGTTCATAGCTTCAGTGGCTAGGCCAGGCCGTCAAGGGGAAAATTTTCCCCTTAATTCCCCTCCCGGAAGAAATTTTTTCTGAGCTGATGTCTATGAGGTATAAGGAAACCGCATACAAAATTTCAAGGTCATGCCACCAAGGGTACGACTTTTTCTCCCCTTTTAACCCCGATTTTACCACGTTTCTGTGAAAAATTCCAAAAAGTGACATATCAGTGAGTTACATCTTACTCGAATTAATACATATTCAAAATTTCAGCTTTCTAGCCAAAGTGGTTTGAGATGTGTATACACACAGAGAAATAAAGTGCCAACCGAATTGAAAAGTGTATATTAATGGTAACAACTTATAAATTTAGTAAGTACAACGATATTTATATTAGATTTCTAAATATTTTGGGTCTAACAACTAAAATTCAGTTTAATTACCCGAATTTTTTGTGAATACTAATGTGCAGTTCAACCAACCGATTGAAATTTGTAGTAACCGAATTTGAGTCGAATTTCTCTGTGTATATGTATACTAAAGTGGGTCGCACCCCATACGAAACAAAAGTTGTGCCGGTCCAAAAACAATGATATATCACACGTTACGATCGAATATAAATGGAGCCACAGGAAATAAAAACCAAATGCGCGGGGTCAAGGGGCGTGGCAAAAAAAAAAAATTTTTTTTTAAATCTTCTTCAAATTATCTTTAATTCTAGGGGGTGACTGGCACAACTTTTTTTTTTTATCGACCCGGCCTAATGTATACCTATAACGCAACTCTTATGTATATAGATTAATTAATATGCCTACCATGGCGTATGAGTGTTGTGTAATGTGAGTCAAGCAACACTCATACGGCTAGGTGTGCATTAATTACGTACAAAATTCGGATTAGGAATTATCCATGTATTTTCGAAATATATTTTTTGTTAATAGCTGAAGTGCTAAAAACAGGAAAACTTTTAAATTAAACGGCTTCTTTTTCGACTTTTTAAAATATGGTAGTTAGTTTTGTCAAAATCATATTAACTTTTGAATCGTTTTGCCTATAGAACTGAAACTTCTAAACCGATAAAAAGTCATGTTATCCAATTGTGTCTGTTATTTAATTATCTTTCTATTTCTAGCATCTGCTTATTCGTTCTGAAAATAGTTGTTCCTGACGGTGATGTTTTCAAATTAGTCAAACTGCCTGCGACGAAAATTTTTAAAATACAGTGCAGGACGGTAAAGAGTCCTCTCTAAAATTATGTGAAGAACTTGTGACGCGATCAAGTTAGTTGCCGAAATGGGTCAAAATTCCATATACTTATAATTTTTAGTTTAAAAAAAAAAATCTTATGTAATGCAAGAGTTGCAAAAGATAATAAGCCTCATAAGGTCAAAATGTCCTTAGTTTGCATAAAAAGGACCACAACGACTTTCAAAGTTCATAAAAGCTAGTAACAAAACGATGAATACACATGCAGATAATTATGTTTTGCCAGAATGTGGGATTAACAATCTTGGCAGTATTGTCCTGTTACCCGATTGATAACAGTGTCCAACCGTTGGTTTGAGCGAACTTGGCACCGTTTGCATAACGCTGGTAATTCAAAATATTTGGTGGTTTTAAAATAGCCTAAATAAAATTTATTTTGAGAAATATGTACATTAAAACACAATTATTATTTTAATTGCTTTTGCACCTATCACGACAATGATAATATTAACTAAAACTTTTATTGATAATTAAAAAGAAAAAAAAGCTTTATATAACTATCTAAAAAAAAGTTATGATACTAAAAAAAAAAAAAAAATGTGTGAACGACACGTTTGTATGTATATGTGTTTTTAGTAATGCTGTGTGTGTCTGTTTGTATGTATGCTTGTTTTATTAGTGCACTACAACTGGTTTTTGTGTTTTATACTGAAACTTTTCTATTTAATAATTAGAGAATTATGTCTAAAATAAAATATGTATTTATATATTTAAAATTCAGTTAAAATATTAATTGATTCAGATAAATATTTGTTCAGAAACAAATTTAATTCAAAGCAAATCTTCTATTAGGTATTTTGGGTTGATAATTATTTCTGTGTATGAGAAAATATGTTCGAGCCGGTGCACAGTGGTTTCCCCCATAGGCCAAAAAACAAAAAAGTTATTGTTTTTTTTTAAGCTTTATTGCACAACATTTATTGATAACACTCTAAATTTTATGAATCTAACAAATTTTGTTGTTTTTTTGGCGAGATTTATTGTTTGTGTCCGTTGAAAGTGGAGGTATGTTTATATTGCATATAATGTGGTTCCATAGTCATAAAAGAAAACTTAAGTTTATCCAAAAAGTTATTCGCGATATTGTGGCAGAAGTTTTCAAAAACCCTACAAACATTAAATTTTAACTTATTTTCTACCAAATTAAATAACAAAAGCTGCAAAAATATGAGCCCATAAAAAAATCGCTGAAGAATACTTTTTTGACCTTTTTAAAACACACGTTTTTCAAAAACTTCTTTTTCACGTAGACTTTTAGTGATATGGCCCTCATCCGCCCACAACTTTTTATACATCAAATTGTAGGTTTTTTATCCCTCTTTAAATTAAAAAATATTGTGGCCGCGGGTTTTTGCATATTTTCGCATATGGGTGTGATTTACAAAGTCATCCGACGAAAAATAGTGAATCGCAGTTTGTTTTGTACTATTTCTTTTTAAGAATATGAGTAAAATTAGAGCTAAAAAAATGGAAGATCAGTAAGAACGATAATATAAAAAATTAATTACGATTGTCATTATCTGACGGTTGCAAAACACTTTCTAACATAAAATTTGAATAAACTTGCTTAACGGCGACTCAATCTCTAACCTACACTTGATATCCAACTATTGTATGTGAATAAAGCGCATCATAAAACGTGATAATTACTTGTGAAAAAGAGATAGGATTAAGAAGAAAAAGCATTCTAGTTGAGAAATGAATTGTGCATTGGTATTAGCTAATTCTGTCTCTTCTGATCAAAACAATACTTGTGTGTACGTAGTGTGACCAAACTCCAATTTAGTCGCAGTCAACGCTTGTGTCGACCGTGGCTCAACTGGTTAAGAGGTGAGATTACGATGCATAGCTTTGATGCTAAGACTGTGAGTTCAAATCACAGTACGACACCAAAAAAAAAATAAAAAGTTTTTCATATAGAGCAAAATTAACAATATAAAATACTTTGTTCAATTGACACAAAAATTAACCACTGACGAGTCCCAGGAGGGGGACGAAACTGCGGCAGTCTGGTGTATCCCTTGTGTCCGTAAAATTTTTCAATAAAAATGTTTTCTTCTTCTTCTTCCTGTAAAGAGACTAACTAAAAAAAGTCATGTGTTTTGAAGAAAAAACAATTTATTCAACAACGATTTCGGGCCGAGATGGGACTTTTGGTAGATAGGCCAAAAGCTGGTGGTTGCGGAAATTCGAATGATGGCAACACAGCGCGGAGATTTTTTAAAATGTAAACCTTTCATCAAAAATAACAGGAATCTATAAGGATATTTTGCAAAGATGTGCCACAATTCTCCAAGCTATAAATTCTGGATTTCAAATTGATGCCGAAAAAGTTTGAGGAATATGCTGTAGAGACAGCAAGAAAACTTGTGAAGGAGTATCCCTGGTACTACCTCCCTCCATCGGTACACAAAATTCTTATCCATGGAGCTGAGGTAATCAAGCATGCATTAGTGTCAATAGGTGAATTATCGGAGGAAGCAGCTGAAGCGAAAAATAAGGATATAAAACAGTTTAGATTGCAGCATACACGAAAAATATCGCGCATAGCTACAAATACAGATCTTTTAAATCGCCTCTTTTTAAGTTTAGATCCATTTATTTTTGCAGCCCGAAACTTACCAACAAAGAAAAGAAGTAGTTTAAGTCAAGGAGTTTTAAATTTGCTTAATATTTGATATATGGGTAATTTTCAAAATCCTTTCATTTTATGAAAAAAAAAAAAATCAAATTTTTTTTGATGGCACATTAATGACACTTTGTGCACTTGAAGCAGTAGGCATAATAAACTTAAAACCGCTCGCGTGCATCAATTTGGACAAGGGCCGCGAAAGTTATAGCGGTTTAAAGATGCAAATTAAAAAAAATTTTCAAAATTACAATTGCTTGTAAATTTCAAAAGTTGTTGGCGGTATGTATTGAAATCATTACCATCTTTAAAACTGCGTTTAAATTTTTGATTTATCTCTTCAGCGTAAAGAGATATAGGGATCCAAAGTTTTTTTTGATGCCTAAATTACACTATTTTTAAAAATAACATAGTAAATTATAATTGAAAAAAATTTCAAAAATATGCGTCACATTTTGCCAACAATGCTAAAGTTTTCGCAGTTTTTTTTAAGGTAATATCTTAATTGGTTTAGAAAATATAGGGGTTTTGAATATAATATTTTTTATAATTTTTATAAACAATTTTAGTATGAAAGAGATAAAATTATTTTTTTTTTTGTGACAGCACATCAATGATGTTTTGTACAATTGAAATACTAAACATAAGAATTTTAAATCCGTTAGCGTGGATCAATTTGAGCAAGGGCCGCGAAAGTTATAGCGGTTTTTAAAATTTTTTGGGGTCATTTTTAAACGAGAATTTTAATTATTTTCAAGAATGTGGTATGCTGGAATGGAACAAGCTGGAAAAAAAATAAAGTATACCTTTAAATTTTTTTTTTTTATATTTATTTTTTAAATTTATTTTGGATTAAAATTTATAAAAAAAATTTATAAAGATTTTAGTATAAACTAGCATAAATTAAATTATTTATATTATTAAAGTTTAAGCGACTATAACAATACATAATTACAAAAAAACGAGTAGGTATTTATTTATTTTTGTTTGTTTTCTTTTCTTTTCCAACAACTGAATATTTGTTTGGAGTTAAGCCATAATGAATACAAGGTGGATTTTTAGTGCACTGTGGACAACTTAAGTAATTAAGATACAGCGATCCTTTCTCTTTGTTTGTCCAAATAATCTGGTGGACTTTCTTTGTATTTGGAGCTTGTTGAGAATTTTTTATAAGCAGCTTATCGATGTTTTGCATGTCGTTTTCATTAATTACAGACATATTTATTTTTGAGCTATTAGCAGAAATAATATTAACCATATCTTGAGCAGATGTTACGTCTTTTCCAAAAGACACTGCTCTATCACAAAGACCCTTCACGGAACCACCAACGCCATCAGCAACACTTTTACCATGGCCAGATGTTGTGAAATTCCACGAAGCAAAATTTAACTTAAGAAGCTGACAATGATATTCAAAAAGGAAGAAATTGTTTTTGTTTTTGTATTGAGTCGATGGGCCATCACTTTGAAAATGAAGAGTCTTTAAATGTGGAACATGTCTTTTAAGAAGTTTTAAAATAGGACCCAAATGGGCCCATATAGCAGCAGCGTCATGACGCAAACATTCTGACGCTGTGCAAAATGAAATACATTTTATTGTGTTCGATATTTTGTCTTTATAAAAAAAAGCTCCCGTATGAAGAGAAACTTGTTTTTTGGAAGCTCCAAAATGAGCACTTTGAATTTCAGTTGCGCATTTGCAATAGTAGTTTTCTGAAAAATCTATAACTAATAATGCTTCATTGCAATCCAAATTAATTTTAATGTTATCAATAGACTTATATTGATGGCCAGTATCATATACGTGTTTTAAATAAACTGCAGTTCTCGAGTTCAACTCCTCAACCAATTCTTTTACGTTACATTCGATTATATGCTTAGATGTAATTTTTACGTGGTAGTTTACATTTTTTGCTCCAATTCTACCTACCGTTTTTTGGCTCCATTGATAATAAAAGGTTGACATAGAATAATTATCTGGCAAAGGTATACGTTTATCCTTACAAATCTGACAATCACCGTACATACAATCTTTTGAGCTTGAATTACAAGTTACGGAATTTGTAAAGGCAGTTGTGCTAGCTGAACTAAAAATCTTTAATCTAGATAGTTTCTGTATCATGAAATTAAAATTAGCGTGTTGTTTGCATAAGCAAGTGTCGCGTGCTGTCATTTTTTTAGAAATAATATAAAATGGTTTAAATCTGAAAAATGTTGTTAATGAAATTTTCGACCTAGTTTCACTACGAAACTTTTTGTATAAATTTGTAACTGTATCTTGCAAATACCTCTTACGCATGGTCTTTCCAAATTTTTTAATAAAGTCACGTTTTCCCGGGGCAAGTGAAGAATTTTCATCCTTTTCCAGAAACTCTTTTATTACATTTTTAATTGTTTTTGGTTTGTTTGATCTACTTACTTTTAGATTAGTACTGTTTAAGTGCTTCTTTTGCAAATATGGACTGACTAAATTTGATACACGTTGTGAGAGTTTATGCTTTTTTATGATTCTTCCAGACACAACTTTAGAAAATATAGCTTTTTCTTTCTGCTGGCCAACTTTCTTAAGATTTTCCGTTAATTGACTTTCCAATACTTCGCAAAACATAAGCCGTTTGCGGACTGCCTCATGGCCTTGTCGCATTGTGTTTTTTACTTTTCTTTCTGGAGTTGTTTCCTCTGCTTTTATCGCTCTGTAATATTTTTGCTTCCAAAACCGAACTTCCTTTTTCTTTTCTTCCATGGCCACTTCAAGGTTTTTAACTTTTCTACGTAAAGCTTGTTCTCTTTTTCGAGCGGATTTAAGTTGTTTTTCCATTGACATAAACGAATTCAAATCCTTTTCCTTACAGTCATCACTAATATTTAATATACAAGTATTACATTCTAAAGTTTGTTGATCATCCTCTTCGTTATTGGAGTCATCAAAATCGATAGTGTTACTTATTTCTGGCTGTTCCTTTTCATTTTCAATGTTATTTCTGACATCAGTACCGCTGTGCTCATCCAAAAGGCTTTCATGAAGTTGGCTTTCTTCGCATTCAAAATCACTAGCTCCTAATACTTTTTTGATTAAAAGTTCCTCAACATTTTCATTTGTAACATCTACAAATTGATGTTTTTGTTGCAGTCTTTTCAATTTTGTTGGTTTATCCCGAACTATCACTTTGTCTGACTTAACACGTTTACTTTTACGTAAATTTCGTTTAATTTCATTTTTTTTCTTTTGACGTTCGGATGCAATTTTTCGCTTTTCCCGCAGTTTTATAGCTTTATTAGATACCATATTCCTGATTAAAAGTTGAAACGTTTATAAACTTTTTAAAATTATTTAGTGAACTGTCAAAAATGATTTCTTTAAACAAAGAACAAGGGTTACATGTCATAATGTTTTCTATGCACAGGTGATTAAAATTTGAGTCTATTTACCATAATTAATAATTCCGTTTAAAATTGAAAAAAAAAAAAACAAATTAAGTAATGTAAATGGATCCAAAAATTGTTTAATGGCTTGATTATATAATGTTTATAAAAATAACAAAGTACATACAAATTCGATAAAATTTTAAAAATATCCATCACATTTTGAGAACAATACAGAATATTTTTAATTTTTTCTATTGCTTTAGAAATAATGGTGGTTTAATATCATATTGTAAATATTTTGTATGAAAATATTTAATACTTGTGATGAAAAAGTTACATTGTTTTAACGGCACATCAATGAAGCGTTGTACACGTGATATACTCAACATAAGAAACTGAAATCTGTTCACGTGCATCATTTTAATCAAGGGCCGCAAAAGTTATAGCAGTTTAAAATTTTTTATGAGTAATTTTTAAACTAGAATTAGAATCATTTCCACGAAGTGGTATCGTTTTATGACTTAATTCGCTAAAAACCAAATGCAAAACTTCGTTTTAATCTTTAAGTGGATTTATTAACTGGTCAACTTAGTGTTCCATGTCCTTTTGAAATATTATTTTTTTTTTTAAGAAAATCGCGATTTTCGCGAAATCTATAGCAGATAAACAATTTTTGATGGCATAACTAAAATAAGCACGACCAAATTGATAGAATGTGACATAAAGAACACTTATTTGTTTTACTAATTATTTATTCTATTAAGTGATGCTGAATAAGATCAATAAAATATTGAAAGATCCATATACGCCTTATTCCTCAAAATTTTTTTGCGGCCTCTTGGTTGTTGGTAACACTATTAAAGCTATTAAGATTTCTCTATTTACTTCAGCATTGTCATCAACGGTTTGAGTGTGCCCAGGCAAAAACTCTTAAATTAAGATTATCGCGTAATTCACTTACGATGACATTTGATCAAAATTTTTGCACACTAAATTGTTTAATAGTTATCGACACAAATATTTATGGATAAAAACGGTAACGTTAATGCTTTATTCCGCTAAAAACAAATTAATTAAAAAATCAGTTTTTGCACAATTTATGGAAAAATGCGAAAAACACAAAACTGCAACATTTCAGAGCGGCCTTTTGCACATATGTGTAAAATGGTATAATATTACGATCACACCATATTCGGACCATCTGACACTAAACTATGAATGTGCCTCGCGAAAATAACAGTTTTTTAAAAAAATCACGTTTTTTTTTTTCATGTTTGTGGAACCCTAACTCTGGTTGTGTTAATGGCACATTATCGCGACATGCACCAAACTTTAGTTGTCTTTTATAAACACTTTCTTAACATACGATACGTAAAGGGCCGCGCATTTGCTGGCCAATCATTTCAAAAAAAGTAAATATCGAAAAAATTTGGTTTCAAAATATTACCACCATATAACTTTTTACATATTGGTGGCACACCTTCCTTACATATAGTGTAAATTACTTCAAGTGTAGTGAGTTTATATTCCATGATTTAGACTTCTACGTCATAAGCTGCAAATAATATACCCTTTAGACTGACAAATTTTGACGCTGACTCAAACGATTTTTTAAGAAATTTTAACTTTGAGCGTACATAACTACGAGCCTGTTGCCTCAAATGTTCTGAAAATTTGCCAAAAGAATGTTTTTTTAATCGTTAACAAAAACCCGTAAACCGCTATGCTCTAAGTTAAAAATACAAAAGTTATTGCAAAATTAAGTCAGTTTCATCAATATGAAAAAATTTTGAAAATTACCCATATATTACTACTATTTTACTTTATTACCTTATTTTACTTAATAATACCCTATATTGCATTATTTAACTTTGTTTAAATTTTTAATTTAATTCTTTTCAGTGTATATTTCGAATGAATTAAAATGAAATAAAAATTTACAAAAAACTTGTTTAAAACAACCAAATTTTCATAATAAAATACTTTATTTCAAAAATTTATAAAACAGATCTATAAGCCAATTAATCCTTAAAAGATCAAATGGCTACTGTGGCTACAGTTGTTAATATTTTTTCCTAAAAATTTGCTAACTTTAAGTTCTTCGGGCATGAAATGAGTTGACAAATTTTGAAGACCCTAGCTTTTTTAGTTTTGGAGATATTGATTTTTGACCGCTTTTCCATATAAGGGAAACCACTGTGCGGTGGGAGGACCGGTCAAGTGCCTTATGGATTTCTTCAATAGGTCAATAATGAAATGAAATAAGTACACTCCTGTACCAAATTAAAATTCAGTACTTTCGATTTATAGTATAAAAACTATGCATTTTTGCCATTTATTTAAAAAAAATAAATGCAAAAAATTTAAAACTATAGTACAAAATAACAATTAAAACTATATTTAAATAAATTTATTAAAAACGATATAATTTCGTGGATTTAAAAAACATATAAGCCATTAATATTAGTTGGATTTATTAAAAATTATTAAAATTTTTTGTTACAAGCTTTTTAGAAGTTTGGAGGTCCTTAGTTTTTAAGGACATTTTGGCTTTATTTTGCAACTCTTGTATTATATATAGTTTTTTATCTAAAAGTTTAAATATAGGGAATTTTTACCAATTTCGTCAACTTATTTGATCGTGTCGCAAGTTATTCTCATCATCGGGAGTTGAATTTTGTACAAAGTATGTAAATCGGCAGCCTTTATCATTATTTGTGAGAGCAATCATAAAATTACACCAAGTAGCCAAAATAGGCCTCCCTAATGCACGTGTTTAATATTTAGTTTATTTAATTTTAATTTAAACTAAATAAAAAAAAATTAAGTAATAAGCTTTTATTTCACTTTAAAGCAATAATACTTTTCTAAATAAACAGTGATATACATTTGTATTCTAGATTTTAAGCTTCAAATACGAGTCATTCCATGTCAAAAAGACCGATTTTTTACATCACGATTTTTGTTTGCATTGAAATTTGTCAGACGTATTATTATTTAAAAATGTTTGTCACGCGTTTTTTGGAAAAGTTTAACTTGTTTATGAAGTTTTTGTGTTTAAAAACTCAAAACAACATAAAATATGTTCCGACATGTCGATATTTAAACTGATGGTTTATTCCATGGTCTTGTTATCTAATTTTTGTAAAAGTATTTTAATATCTAAGTTGTCACTTTTAAAGCTTTTTTTTTTTAGATTTTATCGTTTGTTTGTTATTTTACATCACTTTCGGCAACACAAAGAAATAGTTTTACAAAAAATACCACAATCATTTCTAAATATAAAATATTTTTAAACACTTGAAAATATTAAAAACTTTTATATATTTTATGAAATATTTTGAACATCAAGATTAAAAAAATAGAATTTTTTGGTATTTTTTGTAACAACTTCTTTATCAAATAATACCCATCGCCATTCCACTCTGAAACTTGCAGTTTTTCTTTAGCAGAAGTGTGTGTATGCGCTGTTATATTATTTTTATTTTTAAGTGGTTAAAATACAAACGAAAGCTAAAAACTAAAACAAAATAATTTTAAAAAGCAACAACATAAAATTTAAATGCATTTATAAAAAGAAGAGTACAGGATCATTAAAATAAGTCATCAACCATTAAGAGCGGTTTACTTGTTTTTTAAAATACATCAATTTAAATATCGACATGTCGGAATATTTTTCATATTTTTTTTTTTTTTTTATTTTTGAACATAAATAAATTACTCGTTAAAAATTTTTTTTCAAATTTTCCAAAAAAAGCTTGTGAAATATTTTTGAAATTAGCATACGTTTGACAAATTTCAAAGCAAACAAAAATCTTGATGTTAAAAATCATTCCGGTTTGACATGGTATGACACATAAATATCACAGAAGGACTAGGATTTGGTAGGTATTGATAAAAAAAAACTCCACAAAAGTGAGCATATTGTTTGCAAGCACTATGTTTCCAATTTCAGAAAAACTTTTTTCAAAAAAAAATTTGTTGACAAATTAAATGACAAGAAGTCAAGATCTTACAACTCAAAAATATACTTTCTAAAGACTTGAGGTGCGCTAAATCCGAATCTGACCTCAGAATAGCTCCATCTCATAAGGTTTTCGAGAAATCTACATAAAGTTTAGAAACACAAGGTTTTTTGCTATATTCGTAAAAATAAGTATTAATTTTAGGTGCAAAAAAGCCCATAATAAGCGGTGATACAACTTTCCAAATATAGTGACAAACCGATTTTTTTTTTTTAAACTTTATGTTTAGACATATTGAAAACCTAGTGAAATGAAAAACTTATATCATTTTCGGTTTCAGTGGTCAATTAATTTTTTTTTCATAGCTGTGTCTACCGTGGCTAAACTCGCCAAGAGGTGATGCCGGCTGTCATGTATCCCAGTAAAAATGTTAGTGTTTTTAGAAGCAGGATAAAACAAATGCGCTGATGTAAGTGCTTGCTATTAAATAATACTGTGAATCAGCAAAATAAAACGAATAATTTTCGTATAAAAATAAACAAACAAAAATGTTGATCTTACTGTTTTCCCTAAAAAGGATGCAGGTTGTAATGCAGAACGTTTCACACCGTGGATTATAAACGATCTGTACCAGTTTTTCTGAGTGATTTCCGATTCTGTTTAGTGTTTTCGAGTATGTAAAAAAAAATAATTAGTCATTTAACTGTTTCTGAAGAGATAGCACGTGGAGCTGTAAAAAAAAGTATAATGCTTATATTTTATGTCAAAAGTTTTTACAACAACAAATTAATGTCTGTAGAACTTTCTTTGAAATAAATTATGTATGGTATATTCATGTTATTACTTTTAATCGTAATTGTATAGGCATGAAATATGATTTTACTGCAAGCCATGAAATCACAGCTTTTTGTAAGCGCTAAAATCAGCTGCTTATTTTGCCCAAAAGTAATGCTTAAAAGTGAGAAATCGGCACATAAAAATCATAGCGTGTGCAAGCTGGTTTGTAAGGGATTATTTTTGGCTTACTCCCTTACAAACCTGCTTGCATGTAAGCAGCTTTTTTTACTGGGATGGCTTTGGGCTTGAAACTCACTACGAAACAAAGTAAAAAGTTGTTCAGAGGAATTTAACAATATAAAATACTATGTTCAATTGACACATAAAATAACCACTGATGAGTCCTTGGATGGGACGAAACTGCGGCAGTCTGGCATATCCCTTGTGTCCGTTAGACTTTTTAGTAAAATTAACTCTAAAAAAAGTCTTTACAAAAAAAACTTTAGTTTTTAAACTAAATTAATTTTTAAAGTGTTTGCGATAATCCTTCACTATGAACATGTTTTGTTGTCTTCGCCTTTCAACATACATTATTACAGGCTAAAAATTTTAGAAATCGGTTAATATTTACAAAAGATACACGCCCTAAAAGCATTTTAAGACACGAGGTAGTCAACTTTGACACCCTGTAAGTTCAGCCTATAATAAAACAGGGTGACCTAGTTACAAAACTTCCATAGATTAATACCTTTGCAATTTCCATGTTGATTGTATCATTTGTTTAGAAGCTATAGGTATTTATTACAATTAGTGTTTTTGGCAAATATCACACTGTGCTAGCCATAATAACGTGTATCCTGTGGCGTATGAGTGTTATTTAAATTTATCACAGAATAAATAACACTCATACGTGCTGTAGGAGTGTTTTAAGAATTTGTTAGAAAATATTATATACCAATTGTTACTTTTTCAACCCAGTACTTTTAAATGGCTATAAATTTTAATGTGGAAAGATACTTAAGAAATCTTAAAACCATAAAATAATTCAAGATCATGAGTACAATCGTGAATAAAAAGTAGTTAAGAAACTATTATCCATATAGTATGTATATATTTGAAAAAAAATTGTTGTCCTTTGTCGATGGAACCTTTTTCAAAAATTAGTTTAAAACAAACATGGAACTCATTAATTCATGGATGATGATTTGATTATAATGTCATTTATATCAATTGTAATAAAATTAATTTCAAGTTTGATATAATTTTTATTAAAAAATAAAAATTATGTTTTTTTCCAATATCCTAATAAAGAAATATAAAGTATGGCCTCGAACTTGAATAATTCTCATTTTCATTGTAAAATTATTTTCATTAGAATTTTTTTAATTAATGATTAATGCATTTCGATTGATTTCATTTCATTGATCAATTACAATGATTTTAAATTGCAATACTATTACACTTAGAACACTATGTAGGTAAAGACCACTGCAAATGTAGTTACAAACAAATGAAATTTCACTTAAAGAAAGGACGACTTACATTTCAGTTAATTCAGCTCAGATATTAATGTTTAAAAAATGTATTGTAGTAAAAATTAACCACATGGTAGTATAAAATAAACAAATTTTTTTTTGTTTATTTTTTAACAACAAAAAATATTCATAGAGCATTCATTTGATGTGGTTTATTTTTTTAAATGAACTACAAGGTTAGTAAAAAATTTAATTTGTTCTACAAATGACTGACATTTACATTAAATAATAAAAACTGTATTACAACCCAAACTACTACATATTTTTAAAGCCGAAGTTCCCTGAGTGTTGTAATGCATCAGTGATTATAGATTTATTTAATATTTATAGATTTAATTATTTATAGATTTAATTATAGATTTACGAAAATCTTAATAATGGTGCATATCGATGATATCAGCCCATTCTCATTTTAAAAAACGACCTAGAGCTTAACCATTAATGTAAATATACAGATTAAAATACTCCGATAGAATGGAATATTGGTTTCAAACTGAAAGGATATGTAATGTAACGGGGAACGAGTGAAATTGGAACATTAAACACTTCAACAGGAAAGGAACTGAAAACAAAATTTTAAACATCGGCGTGAGTTTGTTCATATTATGTATGGATTTTTTTTAGTGTAGACCCTCTGTTATATAAATGGTATGCACGCAAAAGTAATAAATCAGAAATAAGAATAAATTTTGCAAAAAATTTTTAAAAAAAAAAAATAAAATTTAATTTTGGCCGATTTTAAGATAAATAAAGTTTTGTGCAGGTCTGAAAATCCGGAACTTGTCTGAATTTGAAAAAAAAAATTGAAATTTTGGACGATTTTAAGATAAAATAAATTTTTGTGTAATTTTAAAAATACGGAACTAGTTATAGTTCTGAATCTGAATAGTTCCAGTTCTGAATTTTTGTTTTTTAATCTATTTTTTTCGAATTCTCCATAAAAAATATACTTAAATAGTCAAAGTTCTTGTTCTTGCCACATTCGGTTAAATAACAATAAATAAAAAATTTTTGCAGCTAATAGAAGCCATTGAATATTATTGAACCCCATCATTATCTCTTCTATTTTGCAAATGGATTCTTTCATATTATGAGTTGAAAAAAAAATCGAATTAGTTTAAGTTAGACCATGAAAGGATTGAAGAAAATTTCTAGCCAGAACACCATAAATTAAATCGTATTTGTAATGAAAATTAACTTACATGATGATCCTTTGTGGAACTAACCTGAAAGTAAAAAAAAATATAAAAAAATGTATTAATATTTGAAAAACGTTTTGACAAATTCAAATTAAATTTGTAATGAGAACAATATTCTAACTAAATATATCCAGCAAAACCTCGGTTATAGGTTGGTATTACACACAGAAAAAAAATTAGCTATTTGCCAACTGAAATGCGGTTATTATAACTCAAATTCGGTTGTTGCGACTGAAATAGGTTGGTACAACTGAGCATTGGTTTTCACAACAAAAATCGGTTAATGCAACAGAATTTTAGTTGCAACACCTAAAATATTCAGAAATCTAAAGTAACTGTAGTTGTACTAATTAAATTTGTAGCTTGTCACCATTAAAATACACTTTTCAATTCGGTTGGCACTTTATTTCTCTGTGTGTACGAAAGATGTTACCTGGTAATAAATTAAAGTCCTTACCCTTACATTACTTCGCAACTTTTGGTATTACTGACTGCCCACTTGCCGCACCAAATTCGCATGTTTAAATATTTGATAATAAAATTAGTTCGTTTCTACATAAAATTTAAAATAATTAATTACTACAAATTTGATAAATTATAAACTAATATTCGATCTAAAAATTATAGATTTAAATAAAGTGTTTTTGATAACTCTACCTGTAAGTGAGGAGAAACATGTTACCGATGTAACTAGTGGAAAAACCCAGGTTAAATAATTGGGCTTGTAATAGAAAGGTAACATGTTAACGCGGTATTAAAAAAGGTAATTTTTACAAACAAAACTTATAAAAAATTTCAATTGTAAAATCTTTAGCTAAAAATCTTTAACGGTCTGTTTTTGTAAGACGTTTTCACTCAAAAAATTCGTGTAAATGAGTGAAGAAATTCATTTTGGGGTTTTGTATCGCATATGTCACTTTGAATTGAGTGAAAACGTAAGAGTTGTCGTTTTCGTCTCTTTTTTTGGTTTCCACAATGTGATTTGAAACGTCACAAATGTCCAAAACAGACGTTCACAAAAAAGTATTCGTCAAAGAAAAAAGGCAACAATATTTAATATTAAAAAAAAAATATTGGAAATTGTTAATCCTCCCGATGTTGAAAAATTGTCAAGTGATATATTCGAACAAAATCGTGTGCCGAAGAAGCTGACAATCATATTTTGGTAATAGAAAAACTTATAACGAATGAAATCGTGAATTCAGTCATTCAGAAAATACTAACAGATTTTTTTTTTTTTAATGAAGAATTTTAATTGAATTTTTAATTGTGAATGCATGAAATGCTAATTTTGTTTTTTATTTATGTAAAAATCTTGTTTTTGTTTTAATAAATACATATTTTTTATCGTTAAAAGAAACCCGCTTAATACGAACATCGCTTAAGACGAACTAAATTTTTTGGTCCCTCGAGGTCTTCTTAACCGGGTTTTACTGTAATACTTTTTCACAAAAAATTGTGATAAAAAAGAATAATGATTTTCATTTTTATTTTCATTTATATTTTTATATTTATTTACAGTTTATTTTTTAGTAAATTTTTTTTATTTTAGTTGCAAATGTTTTTGTTTTTTTTTTATACAAATTATATTTTTATCTCCACTTTTATTGTTTTCTAAAAAAATAAATTAATTTTTTTTCAAGCATAAATCAGATGTTTTTGTTTATATTTCATTTACAGTGTTGGGTTGCCATCTACCAACGAAAAATGAGTTATTTGTATATGAAAAAAACTAACAAAAACCGAAAAGCAATGTCATGGCAATCTCTACTGTTTGACATAACATAAAGCTTTACGTACTCAAACGTAAGTCAATATATAAAAATATAATTTAAAAGATAATTAATATGTATTTTGTATGTTGTATGTTGTTACCAGAATGGATGTGAACTCGTTAAAATAATAGGGAATGTAATAGAGCATAATTTCTTATTTCCAAATTTATAATCTGGTACTGAAAGTTTTGCTGGGATATGAATAAATTGTTTGTTGATTTGATTATTTTGAAATTTCTAGAAAATTATTAGTTTTGGCTTAAAATAAAAGTAAAAAAAATTTGTTGTTATATCCCAGCGGGAAATGGACCAGTCACCCAGTAATCGTCATGTGACTAGAACTTTGTGTGTATGAACCTGTCCTAGTTTCGATTCTGTTATATGAAAGTGACCGGTACTTTTAACATGGGCTTGCCATAGGAGATGACAATTTGCTACCTGTGGAGAACTATGTGACGTATCGAATAACTTGACCAAGGTAACCTCTCACCATACAGACTGAAATGAATATACTACGGGACAAGTTAGAAGTACGTAGTGTCAAAGTATGGCCATGTTAGGAATTTATGTGATATGGAACACAACCAGTGTGAAAAAATTATCACGTGACGGGTGTAGGTGTACGTATCTTAGAACTGGAGAACAATTTTTGAAGGAAAAGTAGTCACATATTAAGAGCAATGTGTTCTGTAATAGGGGTAGTTTGACTGAATATGCACGAGTTGGTAAATAGCCCGTCCGGAACCAATCATTGCACTTTTCCAAAACAGTGTGTCTTACCCCCTGTTTAAAAAAAAACCTTAAAAAAGGCACAACAAAAATATTTTTTATAATTAGCTTATTTTGTCTATACCCAACAAAAAACTAAGTTTAAGATCGCGACGTTTGGCGAGAAATCGCCATATCTAGGCAGCCCTGGTCACAGTTCCGTGTTCATGTCTTTTAAACCAGTGAAGTGTTACGTCTTAATTTCTACTGTCACATAGTCGGTACAGATAAAATTCCTTCAATGTTATGTCTGCTGTGTAGCAGTCAAGTGACTGAATCCTTTGGCACTCATTGCCATGTTTTCATCCACTGCTAATGGTTTTGAACCAGTTCAATGACCAGTAATAACTTCAACTGCAACGGCCCAAGTTGCTTCAGTACACTTTGATGTTATGTTACTTTTTCTCCAGTTACTTGATATACATATCTGGTAGCAACCTGTGAATGTTTTGTCACCATAACTATAGCAACGTGATTGGTCACATTTTGGTGCACCACAATTTTGGTTTCACCAGTTTCGTGACGTGCCCCCAAATCATACATCACAGATTTGTCACTTTGGATCAATCGACCCTTCGTTTCCCGCAGGGATGGTAAACATGCCAAACGACTATTTCATCATACAGACATAATTTTATGGTTTCCGTTCAATATGAATTTAATTCGTTCCCAGTAATGGCAACATTGGCAGTTGGACTGGCCACCCTGTCAAATAAAAAGCTTTAAGATTTAAAGGTGTAGTTTAGCCAACAACAGTAAGAGAAGTTGAAAAGTAATCAATTAACATCACTGCTTATCTGTGGTTGGTTGATATAGATTTTTGATAGATTTATTACCTGATCAAACCATTAGTTTTTTGTGGGAGGCGGAGTAGCATGAGGCTGAGGATGACCTATTCTCTTAAGTCAAAAGTGCGGCACTCCCTCTAGTGCTGATCTACACAAAAAAAAATCATATTCTTTTACATTTATTAACAACTAGTGTTTTCTATTTGTAATAGTAACATTTTAATTATGATCTCAAATTTGACATATCAAAATTAAATTCGATTAATATAATATTTCATATTAAAATTTGTATTTTTTTCAGAATACTTTTAAGATGAGTATATTTTAACTCTAATGTCAATGTCAACATTTTTCCGAAAAATATTTTAAATTAAATTATATTTAAATAAACTTATTTAAATCAAAATTCAATTACATGCATGTGCTTTTATTTGTACTTTGCTTAAGTTAATATTATTTCGAGTCTCCTCACAGTTTCAATTAATATTTCAATTCCAAAACAAGTTCGAAAACTCAATTTATAATACAATTTTCTTTTGTTTGTTTTTTTCTGTAAACAAATAAGGGTCAAAAACTAATTTTCAAAGGTCTTTATTTGAAGCTTAACATAACAATCCGCAAATCATACATAAAATACATATCTATAAGTTTCGTATTATGTTTAGGCATGTAGTTGTGGGAATTGAATCGAAGTCACAATAAGGACAATGTAGGAATGTGTAGTCACAATAAGGACAGGCGAAAATACTGCAAATACTTACTACACTAACGTGTTATCTTAAACTGATATAAGGAGTGAAATCAGTCAAAGTAATAAATTGATTTAATCAATCAATTTCAATAAAAAATAACGATTTAATGCACAGAATTTTATATAAATTGATATTTTAAAAGCAGAATTGAAAAGTTGTTAGCTATTTACTAAAATTTTTACTTTTTCAGAAACTCCCGCCGTTACGGGTTTTGTTATTTTTTCAGTTGACCATTTAGTATTAAAAGTTTTATCATATTCTGGTATTGTTTTCTTCATAATTCCATTTACCAGAGCTAAATATCTTGCTATTGGACTCAGGTTTTGGTAGTTAGGTGCATTCGCCTCCCTTGGTATCAGAACCACATTATTTCGCTGGTATCACTCAACCGCTGATTTGTTATACCCTACGGGGAATATGACCGGTCCTGTGTGTGCCACCTGGGTCGGCCCCTTCGTGCCAGAGACCGGTCCTCTGCTAAACACTACCCTATGTAAACAACTGTAAACTTTAACATGGGCTTGTCATAGGAGGGGGTCATTTATCCTGCTTTAAAGCCATGCCACAGGACAAACCACAGATGGGCATAAAGTTGGGCATAAAAATAAACGAAAACTAAACAGCTTCCAATACGTAAAATCCTGGCCAACTGTCCTTTTCTTGTTAATAAGCATTCTGGTTAAGTGGTATGTTCTCCCTTTACCTGTCACAGGGTTGGTAATTTTACGCCAGTTGACACTGCTTAACCCACTTCAGTATTAAATTATACCAGTCGTGTATAGTGTCTGTGTAAAAACTAATCATTTTGCCGCATATGACAATTGTCTGTCCAACTAAAAATTTTATTGGTAACTTTGATTTTTTTGTCGTATTTTTTTCTCAACATCTCCTCATACTTCTGCTACATAAAATTCCTGCCCGAGAAGCTGGAAAAAATCACTAGGGATATGGGCTTGGTTCTCCATTGTACGAGTATATCAATTATATTTTGTTAAAAAATTACGACACAGTTTTTTGGCTCGTTCTTTGATTTCAGCATTTTTCCTGGAAATTTGGCTGGGCTTTTTGAACGTTATATGTTTTTAACTGTTCTCATTTTTTTTTTGTTGTTACCTTTCTGACAAAAAACTCTGAAAAGTTGACTTTTACAGTTGACTTTTTGTTTAACAGACTAGCATTTTTCTTCAAAAGACCCACTATTTGCTTAGCCTTATGTGGATTAGAAATAGCTTTTTTATATCATTCCTCGGACTTCTATTAACAGTCATTATATATTTAACCATGCTAGAAACCATATTTCGTGAAACTTTAAATCTTTTTATCAATTTCTGTAAGATTTGAATTTTCTTTATATATATCAATTATTTTTTATCTTACTTTTTGTTGATTATCCATTTTTGGACAAACTAATTAATAGTTTTGAATGCTTCTTTTTACACACAGCTTAAGTATATTTTCAAAGCTCACTTGCTAAAGAAATGATTAATTTTTAGTATGTAAAAGAAGTTATAAGGTAAAATGCGTGTACTAGATTAACTGATCTCTCACCTTAGGTTAAATACGTAAAATTTACAAAAAAAATCTTACTTTATCCACCACCGTCTAACTTATCTTAAGCTAACGCAAGTTCAGTGCTTAAGTGCAAAACTAACTCTGGCTAGTTTTTTCATCAGCTATCAGCCCTTAATATTTTAATATATATTTTTTTCATCATCGCCTGTCGCTTCATTTGTAAATGAGTGTGTAATCTATTACATCATCAAAAATATAAATTTATTGTATTTTTTATAAAGGTCATTATGTCAACATAATCAAGTATTGTCCAGTATTAGAATAACAAAGATAAAGGACAAATGACAAATGACAAATAAATATCAACAAAATACTTATTTACAGTATCGGGCAAAATAAAGTGCAAATCTATAAAAACGTACGAATGTTAGGCAAACTAAATAATTTAAAGTTTTTCTTAATGGATTTCCATATACTAATGTGGCACCATTTATTCCGCTTTAGTATACAGCGCCTTTTTTCAGAGGGCGTGGCATTTAAAATAAAAACTTTTAATATTTACCATTTTTGGAAATTCATCTACAGATTAGAAAAATTTGGTCAGATCTTAAAATGAAAATAGAAAATATTCCTTTTAACAACGTACAACTTATTTTCACCCGGCAGCAGAACCCAAAACTAACGGGTCTTAAACATAACATTAAAATTTCTGGATATAACCAAAATGTATAATAATCTTAATTTCAAAACTAGTTAACTTCAAGCTATATATTTTCTTATAATCATACACTCAGGCAAAAATTTTCATCATATTTAAGAAAAACTTCATAAATATGAAGAAAGACTTCATTGATTTTCGTCCAATCTAACACTTCATAAATACCCTGCGGGGAATGGACCAGTCACTGGTATGGTCACGCGACTAGGAACTTTGTGTGTATGAACCAGTCCTAGTTTCGGTTCTGTTATATGAAAGTGACCTGTACTTTTAACATGGGCTTGTCATAGGAGGTGACAATTGCTACCTGTGTAGCACTGTGTAACGTGGCGAATAACTTGACCAATGCAACCTATTACCGTACCGACTGAAATGAATATACTACGGGACAAGTTAGAAATAGGAAGTGTCAAAGCATGACCATTTTAGTATTTATATAACAGAACCAGTGGGAATAAAATTATCACGTGACTGGTGTAGGTGTACGTATCGTAGAACTGGAGAAAAATTGTTGAAGGAAAACTGGTGAGATATTAAGCGCAATGTGTTCTGTTATAGGAGTAGTTTGAGTGGAATAGTTTTGTAAAGTTCCACTGCACTGGTCTAAGGGGTACATGTCGCCGGACATGCGAAAAGTAATTTGCAAGTAACCAGTCACTTTTTATTCAGCGTGTGTCATATTATGTACGAGTTGCTAAATAGCCCGTCCGGAACGAGTCACTGCACTTATTCAAAACAGCGTGTCATACCATCTGTTCAAAAAACCTTCAAAAAGGCACAACAAAAATCAATTTTAAAATAAGTTTATTTTGTCTATACCCATTAAAAAAACTATTACAACATTAAATTCATTATAACAATTTAAATTTGGAAATGTTCAAAATATAGATTTTTTTGCAATTTTTTTCTTTATTTGCTAACATTTTCTACTAATTTTTATTTTCCAACACTTCTAAAAACCACTTCATGAACATTTTAATTTCGCATTCTGCATTATAATTCTAGTTCACAATAATATTTTTATAAAAAGCAGGAGCTGCAACAATTCAGCCCAAATTTAATGTATAACTTATAAAGCAGAGTAACAAAATATATACTCAGTTTAAAGTTTGTTCCCAAAGAAAGAATAATCGTTCCCAAAAATCATGTAAAATATCTAAACCAGATATTTCGAAACCAATATGCAGAAATTTTTAAATTTTAATTTATATTAGTAAAGTGTTTCAATTTTTTGAATAAGTTTTGGTAAGGATATTTTATGTGTAAAATCGCCATTCACTCGGAAAATCGCCAGTCGGCATTTCGAAAATTAACTTGCCAAACGAGTTTTAAGATCGCTACGTTTGGTGATAAATCGCCATATCTGACAAACCTGCTCACTGTCTACACAGTTCCGCATTCAGTTATTTTAAACCAGTGGAGTGTTACGTCTTCATTTATACTGTCACATAGTCGGTACATAAAAAAATTCCTTCAGTGTTGGGTCCACTTTGCAGCAGTCAAGGAACTGCATCCTTTGGTACTAATTGCCATATTTTCATCCACTGCTCACGGTTTTGAACCAGTTCAATGACAATGCAACGACCCTAGTTGCTTTAGTACACTTTGATGTTATGTTACTTTTTCTCAAGTTAGGTGATGTATCTGGTACCAACCAGTGAATGTTTTGTCACCATAACTAAAGTCAAGTGATTGGACATTTCACCCAAATTAACACTTTTTGGTGCACCACAATTTTGGTTTCACCAGTTTCGTGACGTGCTCCCCAATCATTTATCACATAATTAACACTTTGGATCAATCGACCCTTCATTTCCCGCAGGTTATGATGAAGTTGTGTCATAAAAGAGCAAATTGATGACAGCCTTCTTCATATTTATGAAATGCTTCCTAAATATGATGATGAAGTTTCATAATTTCTTATGGGGTGCTTAATAACTATTATTAAACATTTCATAAAAAGGATGATACCGTTTTAATAAGCTTTTATGAAATGTTTCATAAATATTTTTAACATCAATTAAAGATATTAAATCAATTCAAGTTAAAAACTTCAATTTGAAATTAAAAATATATATTTTTCTATTTTAAAAACTTTAATTAAAAGTCCGAAACTATATTCTATATTTAAAAATAAAAATTTAAATTTATAATTTCTAAATTTCTATATTTTAATATTTTTCCTTAAAAATTTAAAATTTTTTTTTATGAAACTTTTTTATAAAATGGTGAAGGTCTGTGAAGCATTTGTCACACATTTCTATGAAACTTGTCATCATAATTATGAAAACTTCATAAATTTTATGAATAATTGATGACCAACTATTTCATCAGTATGATGAAACAATTTTACCTGTGTATACTAATGATAAAATCCTTGAAATTAATAGGGAGTATATAGTATTGATGATTTCATCGTTCTGTTATAAATAACACAATGTTAAAGCTCAGTTCAATAATTGATTGTTTAAAGACCTGCAACTCAATAGAGGTATTATTAATGTTATATAAAGGGAAAGTTTGTGGGTTTGATTTTGTTTTTTTTTTAAAGAGAAGCAATACTCAGGAAATCCTTCCTATTTATTAATGTGTTGCTTTGGAGAGATGAAAGGTGGGGAAAGATAAATTGCTTCAAACATGGCAACACTGCAATTGCGCGAGATTATAAGTCTTAGAACAGTTGTTGCTCGCCACCTGATGGAGAGTTGGCGAACTAAATAATTGAAGCTTTTTGGTCCATAGCCCTGATTCATTATTTTACTTCGGTGGGGTTAAGTGCTATGGGAACACCGAAGGTGGGAGCTGCGATACATACGAGGGATAGAAAACTCATACATATTAATTTTCTAAGTTGATGTTGCCGTCACCGGGAACTGAACCCGGGACCATCTGTGTAACAGTCCAAAGCGCTAACCATTATACCACACCCACTGAAAAAAGGCGCTGTGTACTAAAATTAACACCACATTTCAAATCTATAGACTTCGACGAATAATAAATGGTGCCACATTTGTATGTGGAAATCAATTTAGCAAAACTTTAACTTTTTAAGTTTGGCTAACATTAGATCTTTTTTTTATAGATTTGCACTTTATATTGTCCGATACTGTATATGGTAATGTTAATAAAAACAAAGGGTATTACAGCAGAATCGAACAGGATGACAAAAGATTTTATATTAAACGTGTATGTGTTTTAGGGTGGCAATGAAAAATCAACTTTGAAATTTTGACCAGACTCGAACGAATTATTGCGCCACTTGGTCTCAAACTTGCATGGTGAAAATGTAAGCCAAAGCTTATAACCTTAAGCCGTGCACCTTTGAGGTCAAAGTTAAAGTTTTTAGAAATTCAGTACATTGAACTATAAAAATATCGATTCATATTACAAGGGTTGACCAAATCTTGACAAACTTGATGGTAAAAGTATCCTTAAGGTTTTCCCAATTTTTTCATAATTAACTCTTTTGTGGTACGAGGTCAAAATGACCCATCCATTATTAATAACTTTTAAATAAAAAATTTTACAAAAAAATTTACAAAGTTCATAATATATTAAACTGTTTTCTGAAATATTTTCATTAAAATTATTTCTATTATGCTACAGGGGTCAAAATTTACAGAAACGTGAAATATAAATTGTTAACTACGAAAGTGGTTTTAAAAACATTAATCTAATGCTCCAAATTACCTCATATTAATACTTAATTTTTAATCCAATATATTCAATATTTTAAAAACGCAATATTTAGTAAACACAAAAAGTACATTACAAACAAGTTTTAAAGAATTTCTCAAGTCGGATTATTGTCAGAACTTTATTCACAATTTCAATAAAACTAATCGATCTCATGAACAAATAT
The DNA here is from genome assembly GCA_021234595.1 of Delia radicum. Lineage (NCBI taxonomy): Eukaryota > Metazoa > Arthropoda > Insecta > Diptera > Anthomyiidae > Delia > Delia radicum. The sequence continues at coordinate 114,099,814 of CM037854.1, read as the reverse complement.
AATATAAACAAAAATCGTGAAAAATTTAACTTTTGTAATGTTCCCTGAAGTGTACCTTTGATATATATTCTAATTTGTTTATATAGCCCAAATTCCAGGTGTAGGGCCGCATAAGGGAACAGTCCCTTTACATGTTTCTATATAAAGGCGACGAAAAAATAATTTTTTATTCTAAAGGGTCCGCCATCTAACTTTTTTTTAACTAGTGCTTATTTCGTGAATGGTAACACTTAGCTCATGTCTGATTTCACAGATAATTAGATTTATCCTTCCGCTGAACGAATATGGTCGGTATGTTAGTTATCTTTTGAAAAAAGTGAAAGAAACTGGCATCCTCATCGATAAACCAAAGCGTGAAAAGCCAAAAGCAGTGCGTACACCCGAGAATATTGCTGCTGTGGCAGAAAGTGTGCGTGAAGCGCCATCAACATCAATTCACCGTCGTTCTCAACAATTGAACACTTCGGAGACATCATTGAGACGAATTAGGCATAAAGACCTTGGTATGACGCCATACAAAGTCCAATTGGTTCAGGAGTTCAAAAAAAAAAGTTATTTGGCGGACCCTTTAATATTTTTTATGCCGTTAAATATATTGTTATTGCAATGATTTTTGATCATCTCCGTTTTTAATTGGAACAAAAATTATATTAGTGGGTCATTTTAACCCTCGTAACATAAAAAGGTTAATGTTAATATATCAACAAATTGTTTTATGTAGTTCACGTTAAATATTTTTTGTTTTTTTTTTTGGAAAATTTGGGTGTAAAATGCATTTGATGCAGTGGATCCTTTTGACCACCCTAGCAGAATAGGGTTAATTGTAAAGAAATCATTTTAGCATACCACCCGGGGATCCACTTTTACACGGATGGATCGAAACTGGATGTGAAAACGGGTCTGGGCTTCTGTGACGCTGACTTCAATGTACGCAAATGCTTCCGTCTTCCTGACCATAATACCGTACTACAGGCGGAGGTCACCGCGATTACGCAGTGCATTAAGCAGGTGAATATTGAATATTGACCGGTGATATTGTAATTTTCACGGATAGCCAAGCGGCTATCCGGGCTTTATCTACGGACTCTGTGGATCAATGACGAAACTCAGGTGTAAAGGGGAAATTAACGATTTCTCTGCACGGGGACGCATTGAGAGTATATGGGTGGGTAATGTGGTATAGCGGGAAACGAAGTGGCTAATGATTTGGCTAGGGGAGGATCTTCCCTGGAGTTAGTCACTTTGGGGAACGCTAAACCTTTTCGAGCTCTCAAGGCGGAGCTGGTGGACTGGGCTGACACCATGCATAGGACCATCTGGGAGAATGCGGGTGTTGGCAGGACTACGAGTATTCTCTGGGGCAACCCGGACAAAGACAAGACGAGGGAAATTCTGAATCTCAGTAGGAAGGAACTGAGTCTTATGATGGAAATCCTCACGGAACACTCGACACTAAGACCCCATCTGTACCGTATTGGTCGTTCGGACTCGAGAGTGGGCAGGGCCTGTGGGAAGGACGAGGAGACCTTGGAACATTATCTCTGTGAATGCCCGGCATTTTTTTTTTTTCGACCTAACCTAACCTAAGCATACTTAAGCTATCAAGTTTGTCAACTTAAATCAACGCACGCAATTAAAAATTATCGTTTTAAGTAAATATATAGGAATATACAGAAGTTTCCAAAATTTAAACTTTAATGATTTGGCTTAAACTTTCACCAATTAAGTTTTAGACCAAATGGCACAAGAATTCGCTAGGATTCCGTTGGAATTAGAAAAAAAATCACCCATACATTTTATAGCCATCCTAATGTGTTTAAAAAACATGCAACAGATTATTGGGAAAATATGTCATAGTTATTTGCCATGTTATAACAAAATAATGAATGATATGATATGAGGAATTTTAAAAATTTTCGACAATTTGAGGCAAAATATTTAATTTTTTTTTTTTTTTTGGGTTAAACGTATATCTTTAACGACGCAAAAATTTAGGCGGTGTTAAGTTTCAAGCTAGTTAAAAAAATTAAGATTACAGTTTTTGCTTGGATTTAATTAAAGCCACATCAATTTATAGATATCATTGCATTTTTGACATTTCAAATTATTTATTACACCACCAAAAAAATATAAAAATACAATCAAACACATTTTTATTATATATTACAACTTAAAAAGAAAACCGCGATTATTTTGGAAAACACGCATCTATTACGTGCTTAATGACACTGACTTTTCGGACTAATCTGCAGAAAAACCTATTAAATACTTTTAAATTCACAAAATTTTTTAATTTTATATAAAGATGATCTTTGAGGTAATGAAACTTGGCTGCTTAAAATTTAAAGCCCTTAAAATGTTTGAAAGTTTTTCGATTTCAGTATTAAGCTCATTAATGTCTTTTATTTGATGAACGTTTTGGAGGAATTGCTACAGCGCTTTAGTTGTCGCAATGTAAAATGTGTTCGGAATAAAAAAAAATTAAACTTTTTTGCATGTTATCAATTTAGTCCTTTGTGAAGATTCACAATAGATAACTAAATATATTCTCAAGACATGTTTTTAATAAAAAAAAATAATAATAAAATTTCGCAAAATTTTTAAAAAGTTGATACAATTTTTGTGTTTCAAATACTAAAAATGCCTTTTTGACTCGGTGATGCTGTATACAAAGACACTTAGTTCACGCAATACGCTAGCCAATTTCAACACATTTTTCTGGGAGGATCCTTGCAGAAAAATTCATAATATCAGCAAAAATTTGCCAAATTCAGCAAAAATTGCTGATCTTTGTGTTCCATTTTTGGTAAAATAATATCGACACTGCCATTCCTGTCTACTTTAAAGTTCTTTTTATAATTCACCAATATTCATATATTGGACATAGTTCTGGACAATTTGGTGGATTGTTTTCTTTTTGTACAAAGTCGATTTTGTTGTTGTAATAACATTCAATTGTGGCTTTTGCATAATGACAATTGGCTAGGTCAGGCCAAAATAACGGTGTTGTAGTGTGAGATCTTACAAATGGTAACAAAAGCTTTTTTAAGCATTATTCTCTATAAATTTCACAAATTTCAGTGCGCCCCGGTAGGCTAGTCTGTAGGTAGCGTGCTGGCTTATCAGTGCGGGGGGTCACCATTTATTGTACCAGTTGTAAAGAAAGGACTTGACTTTCTCGCACAAGAACAAAATGCTTGCCAAACCATGTACATTTTTGGGAAATTCAGACTTAATTTTCAGTTTACATGCTGTATAAAAGTCTTGTCCTGCAATATCCGGCAGTTTGCAAAGCAATATGTTTCATTTCTCCATTATCACGCAATTATATTTTGTTAATTGTTTTTCGTAAAGACGTCGACTGCGTGTTTTTGCTGATAAATTTCGTTTTGCATTCTTGTCTGGACATACTTGAGCTTCATAGCACTTGAGTTTTTTGACATTCTGAACAAAATTTGAGATTTCCTGATTTTACACACAAAGTTAAGTTCATTTTTTAAAGCTTCTACTACATTTTCACCACTCCACGCTTCCTTTCAATCGCCAACCGTTCATTAAATATTTTAATAACTTTTCTTACCGTAGAATATTTAACATTTTTTGCTATCAAACGTATGGAACCAATTTTATTTTTATTATATTCGTGCAGAAAAAGTTTGCTTTCGATTAAGATCTGAAGCCATTTTTGACAAAACTATATTAAATTTCTAAAATCTTTTTTATTAAAATAAAATGAGAATATAGTAGCCTACTTAAATCATAAATTTTATTTTTATTAGTCAAGTAGGTTTGTAGAAAACACCGATTAAAAATTATCCGATTTTGGTTATTTCAACCTTTATTACTTTTATTGTCGTATAAGTAATATTAATTCAAACACTGTTAATAATAACACTCATACGTAGTGTCTCATACGTAGTGACTCGTCATACAAAAAGCTATAATTTGCTATAAAAACCCGGATTTTATTAAATTTGCAGCGATTTAGAAATTCCTTTTTTAGCGACTGTATTTCACACCTAGTAACTACATCTTACATTGGTTTACATCTGAAAATTTAAAACTATGAACAAAAAAATAAAGTGAATGAAAAAACTTTTATAAGTTTCACATAGTGAGAAATAAAGTATTAATGGTAACAACTTATAAATTCTGTTAGTACAACGATAATAAAATTAGTTTTATGGATATTTTGGATGTTACAACTAAAATTCAGTTGAATTAACCGCACTTTGTTGTGAAAACTAATGTTTAGTTGTGCCAACCATCTGAAATTCAAAATAACCGAATTTGAGTCGTAGTAACCGAATTTCAGTTGGCAAATAGCTACATTTTTCTGTGTGTGCAAGTATTTTTTTTTTATTAATTTTTCAAATTTTTAAATGACCATCAATTCTTTAGATGAAGTCGTTTCAAAGTGAAACCTTGCATGCGAAAGTTTTTTAGTATTGTCTATTTAACTCTATCAATCGGTTCTCTCAACTGAAATACCTAGAGAAATATGATTCATACAAATAAAGGGGTTTTCAATAAGGACTTGACAACTTTTTTTTTTAATAAAACGCAAACCATTTGAGATATTTCCAAAACTTTATTATCGACTTGAAATACAATCAAAACATTTATGAATGGAACTCGACTTCGTTCAGCGGTCGATTCGTTTTACCCAATTTTCGATGACTCGGTCACACATTGCGGCCGTAACGTCCGCTATTTCGCGTTCAATATTGGCACTGAGTTCTTCTTACGTCGTCGGCTTGTTGGCATAGAAAAATTATTTGACGTAGCCCCCAAAGAAAAAAGTCTAGAGGCGTTAAATCGCACGAGCGAGGCAGCCAATTGACTGGTTCATTTTTTGAGATAACACGCGCATCAAACTTACTCTTCAATAAATCGATTGTAACGTGTGCTGTATGGCTTGTGGCACCGTCCTGTTGAAACCATATGCCGTGCAAGTCCATGTTTTTTTAATTCGGGCCAAAAATAATCGGTACTCATATCGCCATTCACAGTAACGTGACAATCGTTATTGTCAACGAAAAAATATGGCCCAATGACGCCGCCGGCATGCAAACAGCACCAAACATGTGCTTCATGAATCACCACTTATTAATGAAGCACATATGGATTTTCACCAAACCAATAACGCATATTTTGCTTATTGACGAACCCATTGAGCCAAAAATGAGCTTCGTCACTGAAGATGATTTAACGCTCTTAAAGTTGCGGTCATCGACTCCGAATTTCTGTAGTAGATTTTTATAATTTGCATACTTTGTTCGTTCGTGTACTTTACCATGATGAAAATTTTGAGTTTACGGAAAAATGGTAACAGTTAGATGATCAGTGAAATAGTGCGTTCACAAATTAAATTCAAAGTTGTTAAGTACCTATTGGAAAACCCATTTTTAAAATAAAATTGTAAACTATTTTGTAGACATTCACTGTAATTCGAGTGTTTATTAAAATAACTTCAGCAAATATAAACTTTTTTTAGCTGAATTTTGGTACACATAATATTTTAAGATACTTATATATATTTTATACTAAAACATTATGTGTAAGTTCCGCTACGCTGTGTTATAAGTTTTAGACACATGTTGCGTTTTTCCCATGACCCATACTTTCTTCTTTTTTTCTTTTTTACACTAAATAAATGTTCAGATTTGTCTTTGCTTATGCCCAAAAATACTTTGATCGATTGGAAAATGGGATGATAAGTTGTATAAAAATGGTAAAATATATTAAAAATTGGGAAAAACAGCGAATTAACTTGTTAATGCTTCACATTTATTAAACAAATTTGATACCCGAATGTTTTTATGTCTGTATTTATGTTTTATGTTTGTATTTATTATAAAAAATTAATATAAAATGTTTGATTTTTAAGATTTTATATATAAAAAACTGCTCTGAAACATGCAAAATTTTAATGCAAATTTGCGAAAAATCTGGCTCATAATTGAAAACAATGGGGACGCCATTAAAATCAGTGTCGCCGATATATTTATAATCAATGGTCGGTACTCTTGTTTTATTTTTTGTGGTGCACAGTGTTATTAAAATGGAAAGTTTTAACGGTAGCTGAATAAGAATATGAGATAGGATTTTTAAATACGAAATACCGGTTCTAATATGACGGGTGAGACTGAAACCATATAAAATCAGTAACTAAATTTCCTCCACCCTTTTCGATTTCATCCAAAGCCGCTGGAAAATCATATAACTATGGGATATTTAAATACAATTAGAAAAAAATATTTTTTGAAGGTAAAATGCCATTTTTCACAATCCTCGATTCAATTTTTTTAATGATTTTTTTTTTAATTAATATATTTATTATAAATAAGTCTTCTATATGAAGCTCTTACAGAATCCAAAGTTATGAATAAAAATGTAAAAAAATTTAATTAAAAAACCGATAACTCAGGAACCCGCAGGAGTACCATATCGGTATAGAATAATCATTTATAATTAACAAATATATTTTTTTTAAATTTTGGAAAACCAAGTTTTTGAAATAAACCGGTTTAAACCACAGATTTCTAAAAAAATGCCGTTAAGAAGTGAGTAACTATGCGGTACCATAAAACAACGATTTAAAATGAGTTATCAAAGTTTAAAATGAGTTATCAAAGTCATTCACAACTACTTTTGTAAAAATTTTTTTTTTTCCATAAAATATTTAATTTGTTGGAATCCGTAAGAGTTTTATTTTATAATTAACAGAAGCTTTAAAATGGGGTGTCAGAAAATCACGTAGTCGGTAAAAATATATGGACGATTATGTACGAATACTTTAGTTAAATTTTCGAAAATTTTCTAATTTTAAAACTCGATATTTCCACAGCCTAAAATTTTGACATTGTCATATCTATATGACTCTTACCTTACACACCATTTTTGGTTAAAATTTAACAGTGTGTAAGTCAAAAATACGATTTTTTCATGGTTTTATATGGAATAAGTCATGATTTTTTTAAAAGGTAATCGGATTCGAAACAAATATTTTTTCGGGAAGATTTAAAATAATAAAACTGGGGAACCAATATTGCGGAAAATTTTTTTAACAAATATTTTTCCTGAAATTTTAGTCATTTCTTTAAACGGAAATGAAATAATCAAAATGGACGATAATTTTTTTGAAATATTGTAGGTTTGGTTGTAAATTTACTTATCGGAATCTAGTTTTTACTAGATTTCGATAATAAATGTAAAAGCTGCTTAAGAAGGTTTTTAGTATAATAGATATTCCGGAGCCGAAAACCAGATGTTTCAAGTGTAGTTTTTTTAATTTGTTTTTTTATTCAAATTTGCACAATTTGACTCAAACTCTGAAGCGTTAAGTTAACTACTATTTATATTTTTTTACCAGAGATGACAAAAGATGGCGAAATTGGTAGTGTTTATGGCAAACAAATATTGGAAAAAAGGCAATAAAAATATCAAAACTACAAAAGATAAAAGATCGTAAAAAAATTTGAGAGAAAAACATTTGAAAAAGGTAATTTCAAAGCTCCAAAATCTTAAAAAAAAAAAGCTGGCTTTAACCCAAAAATGGCTAAATAAGCAAATAAGAGTGGCAAAAAACAAAAAGTCTAGTTATTACATTTTGCAATAAAACTCTTTATATGTCTCGTGATATATCTTATATCGCTCAAATTTTTTTTTTAAAAATTAAAATTTTAAATTAAATTTAAAAACATTCCTTAGCGTGTTCTACATCTTCTGTTCTTTCTTCTCAGATTTTTAATAAACCTTGTTAGAATGATTAAAAAGAAACCTACATTTATGAGCAACTTTTCTATGTCAAAACTAACAAAGGAATAGAATTTAATTTAACATTTTTTTTAAACAAAAAATAAAAAAGACATAATACTCGTACTTGACAGTTAAAACCATAACGCAATTTCCGCTAAAAGGAGGAAAAACGATGAACACAAAAAAGCAATTTTAGCGCTAACTGAAAGATGGTGGTAATAAAAGAAGTAAAATACGTATGTAGTGTAATACTTGGTGAGAAGCGAATTAGTATTAGGTTGACCTTTATGTATCAGTTTTAATTTTGCTTAGTTTAGACTTGAAAAACTTTCTTCAACACTAAATTTGTTTATTTTAGAAGAAAAAATCATTTTATTTTCAGAAAAACTAGTTCTTGTTAAATTTTTCAGAATTTTTCTTATGTTGAAACTTGCAGTCCTACACTTAGAATACTTACAGGTAAAGACCATTGCAAGTGTAGTTAAAAACAAACGAAATTTCATTTAAAGAAATGACGACTTACATTTCAGTAATTTTAACTAACATTGTCATTTGTTTTTTAATATTCAAAAAATTAACCACAAAAATGAACCACATGATAGTAAAAAATAAACAAACATTTATTTTTTTTTAGTTTTCTAAATAACAAAAAACTACTGTAAAAAAATGAATGTAAAATCATAAAACAGTCATTTGATGTGGTTTGTTTTTTAAATGAATGAATGAGGTTAGAACAAATTTATTTTGTTTTACAAATGACTGACATTTACATTAAAAATGAAGAAACTGTTTTACAACCAAAACAACTACATATTTTTAAAGCAGAAGTTCCCTGAGTGTAGTTTAGCATTCAAAAATCTTCTCAAAAGAAAATGACACCCTTTTGAATACCTTCACCAAAAACATTATGCGACACTTTAAGAAGATGCTAAAGACAAAACGAACGAACAAAAAATTGCAATAATTTTAAAACTAATGTACGAATATAAAAGGAAACAAAACAAAAGAAGACAAGTTAAAAAGCGATGCTTTAAGAAAAATACTCAAAAAACTGAAAAGAATATATATAGGGGAAATAAGGTGACCAGTTCATGTACATTAGAGTGGCCATAGTGGAAATTTTTTTGAAAAGTTCAATTTTTCGCACTGAAAAATGCGAGGTTGGGGATAAAAATAATAATGCATATTTAAATTTTTTTTTTTTTAGTTCCGAGTACCTCCGGGTTGAGCCCAAACATTTATTACATTACCCATTCATCACTATTTTTGTTCCTGTTTATATTTGAATAACAACAAAATCTGACTGTTTGTTCCCATCTGAATTTCTTCGATACCTATAATAATTACCTTTCCCACGAGCCGCAATAGTCTGCAGATAAACTGCGGATAAACTTGCCCGGAATACCCTAAACCAAAGTTCCAAAAATAGATGATTTTTTTAATTTTTTTTATTGTTGATAATATTATACTAATGAAAATTTTTTGTGGGATGAAAAGTTTTTTCTGAAGTGCTCCACAACTTGAAGCAAATACTGCTTATCCTCTTCGTCGTATGTCAATGGCCGATTGAAATCTGTAATAAGTGTTCTTTCTGCCGGGTCATTTACAACAGTTAAGTGTTGGCATATTCGTTTTGCGATGCAGTATTCTTCTTGATCCTTCCAAATTGATGGATCCAATTCAAAAATGTCACATCGATTTGTAAACGATGGAAAAAACGCATGATTGCCAAGAGCTTTAACCATTTCCCGTTTCACTTCAATAGATATCATCGAAAAATCAAAGAGCAACCGCATCTTCGGATAAATACCATAAATGGTTTTTGATTTTTGGCAATAAGGCATTTAAAACATTTAGATCGAAATATGAAATAGCGTCTTTAATGAATTGCAAATCTTGGCGTGGTGCAGAAACAGCGTTAACGCATCCGAACCAATAGGAAACATAAATACTCGTCAAGAAAATGCAAATGTTTCGAATGTTTTTCAGTTCGGAGGATGTCATCTTGAATTGTTCACGAAGCAAAAAAATCTTATAGCAGTATATAGCTTTGGACATAAAACTTGCATGAATTGTTGCAACAGGAAAACGCAACTGCGTAAAATTTGGTACTTCCTTACCAAGAAAAATGAGCGAAAGTTGCAACAACTCCTTATAATCGGCTCGTACATACATAATGAGATTTCAAGATTTCAATTCTCTTTCTGCACAGCTTTAATAAGCAATTCGCTGATATGATGGCGACACGGTAGAAAATCGCGACCCAATTTACTTTCAAGCAAATATGCTGAGCCTTTTTCATGTTGTTTGAAGATGTTGTGTCAAAAGCCACAATTTGCACTAAATTATCAATCTTCCATTTGCGTAGGAATTTTTCAATGCCTTTAGCAATATTTTCACCACAAGATTCTTCAAGTTTCGCAATGCCAAGAAGTTTTTCTTCGTTCTCTGCTGTTATAACGAGAGCCAATCGATCAACTTTGTCTTTGCCTTTCATATCTGGAAGCATTTTATCGTCCCAATGCAAGACAAATACTTCAGGAATCTATGTTGAAATTAAATATTATGTTAATTACCTTCAAGATATTTATTTATATTTAATTATTAATTATGTACCTTGAATTCATCTATGATCTGTTTCGCTTGTCTGCGGCGATATTCCTTTCGTATTGTTTGAAACGATGTTCGGTTAAAGACGAAATCTTTCACTTTTATGTCGTTCAAGTCAGGTTTCATTTCCTGCAACTTCCGCAAGACGGCTGTAATTGTAGCAGATGTTAAATGCATTGCATCGCGATCACTGATGCGGCATTTATCCATGCTTGCTAACATTCGATCATCAACGAAATGGATTTTTCCGCGAGATCCCTGGATTCCTTGATGTTGGTCCTTCAGAAAATCAACTTCCGAAGCTGAATACTTTCTTAGGTATCTGTATTAGACGCAACGTCATCTTTGAACAACAAGCAATAATTAAAACTAAGAATAAAAAAGACATTATTTTGAAAAATACCTTGAAATGCACATATCTCGTTAGAACACGACCGCCAAATACCCAAAAGCCCTCCGATTAATAGTTTAATAATTATACAGTTTTTAAAATTCTCAAGATCCTATAAGGCCCCTTAATTCCAGTATCTTGAAAACTTGCCAAGAGCTCCAAAATGCTTTTGGATTTTTTTGTCGTGTAGGCAGTATTTAGCGAGATATATGCATTTTTAAATTTTCGGAAATGCCATTTTTTAGATTCAACGTTTGGATCCATTTGGGTCCATACATGCGAAGAGGGGCGACAATACTATGGGGACCAAAAGTCCGTTGTGCTCTATCTTGCTTAGTTTTCCGGATATCGCCATCTTAAGTTTTTTTGTAAGTGGTTAATAAATACTCTAAGTATACTAAGGGTATACTTATACTTGTTCATACTCAACACAACTTTACTTGAGTATGCGATCACTTATCAACTATCCATACTTGTAGTTGTTTCACTTGCAGTTGGTATGAATATGTTGGGTATGAGAATGGTTTAAATTAAAACATGTCTTATTTATACATGTTTTAACACTAATAATTAAAGAGTACTCATTAGAATAATTTTGTCATTCTCTGGTCGCTAATAGCACAAAGTTTTTAGAAAGGGTGTTCAATGGGTAATATAATAAAACTTTGGGCTCAACCCGGAGGTATACGGAACTAAAAAAATAAAATTTTAAATATGCATAATTATTGTTATCCCCAACCTCATATTTTTCAGTGCGAAAACTTTTGGATTTAACATTTTTAATTTTTCTATATAACGCTATGGCCAGTCTAATGTACAAGTACAAGAATTATAAAACCATTTCTCAAGTGTTGGAGTTGCAGATCCCAAGGAAGGTAAACTGGGAAGTTTCATCTTTTTAAAATGAGGTTTTCCTATACAAATCCTTTAAAGTGAAGACATAACTATTATATGTTTTATGAGAAAAAGTTAATTCGTAACTTTTATGTTAAATTTTTCTTTTTTTTTTTCCTTACGCGTATTTAATACTGTCCAATTAATATTGTTTTATTTTTTAATAATAGTTAGTAGTAAATACTAAAAAACAAATTTGTTTACTCTAGTTGATTTTAGTCGCGAAATTATACATGCTTTGGTCTTAATTTCAGACAGAAAAATTTCATTTTAGGTGAATTGTTGTGTTCACTTTTAGTATAGTTGAGTGAGTCAAAATAACTATTATCTACATAAATTGCAAACCAAAAACTTTTTTCAAGAAATATTTTTTACGTTGTTTATTAATAATTATAAAATAATAATAATAAAATAAATCTCAAATATGAAAATAGTTAATTTGAGTCCTTGCTTCGAAGGCAGTAAAACAAATAAAACTACTCAACAGCAAAAAAAACTGGCTGTGAAAAAAAAATTTGATGAAAAATCAAAAAATATGTAGCTACCTAAATGCTTACTAGTATTTACAAAAATAATAAGTCTAAAAATAAATCTTCAGAAACAACTAAATTACAAAAAAAAAAAAATTTTTATTTACAATTTTTTTTTAATAAAATAAGTCAGGCGGTCAATAGTGGGATTATACTGACAATAAGTCGGTTTTACGAGTGTAAAATATCAAAAATATAATGATGCAGTTTTGTAGAGAATTGTTTAATTAAGAGAAATGCATGATTATTTTTTTTTTCAAAAAAAAAAATTGTTGTTCAAAATAACGCAGCAAAGTCACCTAAACGAAACTCTGCAGTAACTGCCTGAGATATTCATGCATTTCAATGGTCCGGGTACATAATTTTTGTTGTCATATCTATTTGATGTAAGTATATTTAAAAAATATAGTATTTCAACATCAGTTTTGAAAAAAAAATAGTGGATATCAATAATAGTTTAAAAAATATTCAGGTTTTTATGATGGCACTCAAAAATTCAGTGTTTTTAGTATTTCTTGGACAAAAAAAAAAAGGTGAGCTTTATCGACCTTTGTGTTTTGGTTGCAAAAAAATTAAAGGTCCCAGTAAAAACCGCTGCTTACATGCCAGCAGGTTTGAAGGGAGTAATCCCAAAAGAATCCCTTACAAACCTGCTTACATATGCTATGATTTTTATATAGCGCATTCCCACTTGGAAGCAAAATAAGCGCGGATTTCAGCGCTTATAAAAAGAAGTGATTTCATGGGTTTCAGTAAAATCAAATTTTTTGTCTACATTATTACAATTAAAAGTTATAATATGAATATACACACAGAGAAAAATTTGGCTATTTGCCAACTGAAATTCGGTTACTACGTCTCAAATTCGGGTAGTACGAATTTCAGTCGGTTGGTACAACGGAACATTAGTTTTGACAACAAATTTCGGTTAATTCAACTGAATTTTACTTGCAACACCCAAAATATTCTGAAATCTAATGTAAATATCGTTGTAGTAACTGAATTTATAGGTTGTTACCATTAAAATACATTTTTCAATTCGGTTGGCACTTTATTTCTCTGTGTGTACATAATTTATTTTACATAAAATTCTACAGATATTACTTTTTTGTTGTTAACATTTTTGACATATAATATAATTATTTTATTTTTTACCGCTCCACGTGCTATCTCTTCAGAAACAGTTAAATGACTAATTATTTTTTGTTTCATACTCGAGAACACCAAACACAATCGGAAATCACTCGGGAACATTTTTACAGATCGTTTATAATCCACGATATGGGATAAGGGTAAACTGCTTACAACCTGCATTCTTTTTATGGAAAACAGTTTATTTTTGTACGAAAATTATTCGTTTATTTTGCTGCTTCTAAATATTATGTAATAGTAATTACTTACATCAGCGCATTTGTTTTATACTGCTTATGGAAACAAGAAATTTTTTTACTGGGGTGGGAGTGTATTCTTTTGATTTAATAAATAAAATTCGGATAATATTTGCTAATGTTCAAAAAATAATAAATTTTATAAAAAAAAATCACACGAAATTCCATTTCAGTAATTTAATGAAACACGATATAAAATGGTGTATACTTTTGGACGTGTTTTATGGGTTATATTTGCAGATATCTCAACTTTTAACACTGATCACTTGTGCCAAGATTCAAGTTTGTTGGTGAAATAAAAAAATGTGGAGCGAAAAAGTCTTTTCGGGTTATATGGACGAGAGGGCGATGGGAGTTTTCAATTTTGATAAAACTTAAATTTTTTCTTAACTGAGTTAATGAAAGGCTTTGGGCCAAACTTCAATGTTCTACGAGCTCTCCTTATACTTTTTACCAAGAAATGTTTGAAGCAATCCCACTGTGCGCTCAATCATCTGAGCTAAATCGAAATGTTATACTTGGTAGATAAAAACATAAATAACTAGCTTGCTCAAAATATCATTACTTTCTAGCTTACAAAAAATCTAAAATAAGTAGTTATTCATGTACTTACCAGAAATGAAAAAAATAATGAGTCCAAAATAAATTTTCAAAACATTTTGAGACCATGGAAAATAATGATAAAAAATAAGTACGCATTATTTTTTATATTAAAATAAATTCACTTGCTACTAGAATGCCCTTATTATTTGGTTTTTAGTAATGCAGAGAGTTAGCTGGTAGTCCGAAAACTAATGACATGTCATTACCGTTTCTGCACTGGCTAGGTACGCTGAATCCAAATCTGTCAAAAACTAATTGTTTTCTCTTTTGTAGTTTTTGAAATACCGTGATTTTAATATCTTCGCCATTTACCACATTTTTCGAATATTTTTCCAAAATTTATCGCAAAATCATGCACTTTTTTGAATACGATAAGTCAATACAAAATGTTCTTTAATTGGAGTATAATCATATCTGTGTTTGTATCTGGCTATAGCTCTGGGTTTGCAAGGAATTTGAAAATTTTACTTTTTAAGTTTTGGGTGAATGCAATAACCCCCACCGCCGAAATGAAATAAGCCCCACCAAATTTATAAAAAATTTAAAGTGGGGCTTATCTCATTTTTGGTAGGCAAAGTTTCATTTTAATACGTGGGTATTATTTCATTTTATTACCCACCACATTTGGTGGGGGTTAATTCATTTTCGTTGGTGGGGATTAATTCATTTTGGTGGGGTTTAATTCATTTTAATTCTAATATCAATTCTTGGTTTTTGAATTAATTTCTACTTTTACAGTACTAGTTTTATTTTGTAAAGGTGAATTAATTCCTACTTTTACAGTACTAGTTTTATTTTGTAAAGGTGATATTAAAAAATACGAAAAAAGAATACGTTATTTCAATTAAAAAACACATTTCTTCTTATTAAAAATCCATTCGTGCCCATATCACCAGGTTCCTTAGTTGGTAAAAAACTAATAATTTGCCCTTTTACAGAATGTTGACATAACGGTGTATGCATATTTTAGAAGGACACGGTGGGGTCCAATAACACCAACTGAAATAAAACAAAAATAGAAATGAAGTCAAATTCACAGGTTGACTTTATTTCCAACAAAAATGGAAATAAAACCTATATTTCCTTTTAAAGAATATCGTGTTATCCAATTTAAATCAATATTCCATTTATTTAATCTCAACGTGAAAAAAAAATTAAAAAAAAATGTTTATTGTTTTGTGTCGCGGGCAGGAAAACTTTATTGAGCGAAGCCACCTGCCGTGTCCTACTGGAGGAAAAAACCCCTAAGAACGGCCGCAGGCCGCCACACAGAAAAACTTAAGCTTGCGAAGCCATATTTCATTATTTGCCACATGTTTTTGTAAAAGTTTTATTTTATAAAATAAAAATATAAATAATGTAAAGTGGGGCTTATCTCATTTTCGGTGGGCAAAGTTTCATTTTAATACGTGGGTATTATTTCATTTTAATGCCCACCAAATTTGGTGGGGGCTAATTCATTTTCATTGGTGGGGAATAATTCATTTTGGTGGGGCTTAATTCATTTTGGTGGGCACAAATTCGGTGGGGCTTATTTCATTTTCGGTGGGCACAAATTCAGTGGAGCTTATTTCATTTCGACGGTGGGGGTTATTTCATGCACCCTTAAGTTTTATCCTTGTACATTTAATGCGTGTTTAAAAATTTAAAAAAAAATTTCATTGTTCATAAATTCCAATTTTTTGTATTAAAATTTGCAAATCCATTGAAAATATCCTGAAATATTTATAAACTAACTTTAAATTTTAAATAATTTTCAACATGCTTAAACACCAAAATCAAATATAGACCTCGAGCCTAAATATTTTATTTTGGAAATTAATTAATAAAGGTCGAATATAACCAAAATCTTTATAACAAAATAAAAAAAAAGTTATCTTAAAATAAAAATGTATTATTATCATTTCTACTGCACTCAAATAAGTTTTAGAGTAGAGTCTACTGAAAATGGCAGGTAAAACAACTGTAATTTCAGTTAAAAAGACGATAAAGATAATAGCCGTTAAAATAACTAAAAATTTAGTTGTTTAACTGTTGAAAAACAACTAACAAATGTAGTAAAAACAACTTACAATGTCGGAAAAACTACTGAAAATTTTATACAAAAAAATTTTGAAACAACTGCAAAAATTTGTAAAAAAAATACTGTTTTTAACATTAATTTCTTCGGTATTTTAAAAATATTCTCTTAATGAAAAAAAAAATACTCTTTGCTTTAAATAACAATAAAAATTTTGCATTTCCTACATTCTACTTCAAATACAAAGTCAAAATTCTAAACGGTACTGCAGATATAAACTTTTTTTGCATTGTTAATACAATGAAATTTTCTATTTAATAATATAAACTAAACGAGAATTTTTGAAACCTCGAAATATTCTTCAATTTTTAAATAACTCACAAAAATGAACAGAATTACCGTTTTGGTAGTTGTTTATTAAAATAACTGCTTTTAACAACTGCTGCAAAAGTACAGTAATTGTCTTCAGTTGTTGTTTTTTATTAAATAACTGTCATAAATGTTGTTTTGTATTATTTAAGAAAAAACAACTACAATTGCTGTCAAAAACAACTTTTTTAAATGTGCAGGATTTGCAACTTTTTGCAGCACTTGTCTTTGTAATACTTTTTTCTAAAAGATTTAGGTAAGCCTAAATATGTCAAAAAAAAAAATGTTTTCCCATTTGTAGTTTTTGAAAAATAGCGGTTTTGTGGATTTACGTTACATACTACATTTTTTTATATAAATTTTTTTATAGTGAATTTTTATTGTTGATCTATAAATTGTGTTTGAGATTTTGGTTAGTTCGGTTAAAGATCATGAATATTTTTTCCATATTAAGAGAAAAATTATAATTTTATTTGTGATAATTTACTTTAATTAACAGAAAAAACACTTAGAAAAAAAGTTATTTGACACCTGCATGAATGGAGTTAACTTTCTAACCCGCAACGGCCTTCATCAACATTATTCGTGCCTTCAAGTGTTAAATTGTAAACATCATCTATTTAATTCAACTAGTTAAGTTAAAAACGTAACGTGACTTAGTTTGTTGAGTATGACGAAATTTACTGCGAACTTATTTTTTATAAAGCTATGTTTAGTTCTGTTAATTATTACCCCAGTTGCCAGTTCAACTAATTAAGTTGAAAATTTGACTGGCAGTTATTTTCAAATGTCATCATATTTTATCCTTTACATTGTAAGTAAAAGAATATCAAACATTGAAGATTTTCTTCGTTTTTCAACATATGTCGAGCATATATATTAAGCGAATTTTTGCACTGTACCTTGTGAGTGGTAAATATTTTAGGATGATTTCAATCGATTTGCCATTTTAATACAAAAATTCATTAAGTTGAATATTAAGTTTACACGTAGAGATTAAATTTAAATTTTTTTTAGCATACATTAGATTTATAAGGCTAAAACTAAAAAAGCAAAAATTTCAAATTTCTTGAAATAAGATATCTTTGCGGTAGGATATCCTGCAACAAACACCGATATGTTTATACTCAAATGAAACACAATTTTGTGCAAATTGATATTCTCATAAAAAAATTCACTATTTTGCTGTTAAATTTCGAAAAATTTAAATATAAAAAATGCAATATCTTTGCATATGAGATTCTGATATGGATTCAGCGCACCTGTCTATTAAGTGTCTATATGTATTTTGTAAAAAGTTAAAATTTGTAGAGTTCTGTAAGTAATACTTTAACTGCTATACCAAAATCAATTTCTCGGATTTCATAACTGGGGTTTTAGAATAGTTTTAAAATTTATAAAAAATTCGTACCCTATATTTTAAGAGCTTTTATATTTCAAAACATATTGTTTTTGGTTTAATTCTAAAAAATCTTATCTTCATCTGGTCACCTTTAAAAATACTGCAACTTGTTATATAATATAATTCAAACATATTTACTAGTTAGAAGGCAGTAAAAATATTGCCAGGCTTAACCAAACAAAGAAAGCTTTATATCGAACAATAAGATGATGATGTTGATTGTTGATTATGAGTATGACTATGATGTGAAAATAGGATTATGTTGAAAAGTAAAAAAAATACTGTTATATTTTCTTTACTTTTTCTAACAAGGGAGGTGTCCTGAACCGAGCTCGCAGATTTAATGAACTTTGGATATGTTGTAAAGGAGCAAGAAAAAAGAAACGTATTTTTTTAGCTGCCCAATCTCACGTTTAAGGGTTAACAAGTGGGGTTAAAAACTTATTTTTTTTTGTAAAAATACTCGTCTTTGCTTTACGAAAACTAGATTTATTAATATCTGTCGGTCCGGGTCGGAATACCTACCTTGAAAGTTGGCACACAAAATTCTAATGGAAAAAAGAAACTTATATTTAAGTAAGAAAAATTGTTGACCTTAGGCTACATTTTGCAACTCAAAGTAAAGAATGAGAAAAACAAATTTATAATTAGGTTGAATTTCATTTCGAAAAAAAAGAATACATTACGGAAACATGAGACATCTCTCAAATTAAGTTGTTTTTAATTGAATTTTTATGTTACGATTGAAAGTATGATTATATTTTTGTATCAAAAGTTAAATCTATCAAGTGCTTAGGGTATAGAATATTTAATTCGAAATAATATTACAATTGACCTTAAAGCAATGAAGGGGCTTCTTTAATTAAATGATTTAAAGAAATATGTAAGTATGAATACAATTATAAAAGAAGTGTTAGTCTTTTCCTTAGTTTTTCACGATTCAATAAGAGGTAATTGGTAATGTGCAGTTCGCTGGATCCAGTTTTGAAAATTGGAAATTCCGGGTGGAGAGGCATCTATAATCGGAAGGTTGTATTATAACTGTTTTGAAGTTAGCACCTACAGTGGCTGCTGAAATTCTAACCTTTATGATATAGGGATGCTAAAGCACAGGATGTTCTTGTCTTGCTTATACACGATGACTATATTGATATGTTCGAGACAATTATACCGCAAAAGTAATGTGGGACTATCTTTGTGCAACGTTCGAAGAGAAACCTGCCTAGAATCAAACCTGGGTAAGGAAGGAACTCGCAAAATTAAGATTGCGTGAAGGTGAAGATATGAACAACCCCTATTGAAATTTGATACTTTAATCTGACAATTGAAATCTGCTGGAGCCAATCCTAAAAAAGCAGTTTTTGACTCTACCCGAGTCATACGATGCTGTGGTGACTGTTATAGAAAATTTACCAAATGAAGAGCTGCCGGTTTTAATTGTAAAGCAACGTTTATTGACAGAAGAATCCAAGAAGAAACAAAGAAAGTATGAAGTTGTTCAAGAAGATATAACCGCTTGTGCTATAAAAAGTTAAATATCTAAATTTAACGGAAAATGACATAAGTGTGGACATTATGGCCATATGAAAAAAGATTGCAATGTATAGGAAGTAAAGGTTGCTGTTATACCTAATATACCGATTGCAGGTTCAAATCAACATACCAAATTCAACAATGGTGAGTTGGTGTCTTTTCTTTAGATTCGGGTACAACCCATCACTAATTTAACGATGTTAATATATCCTGTTAAATCCCGTTACATAAATGTCGCTAAAAACGATGAATATGTGGTTGCTAAGAAAATTGAAGAAATTTAGTATATGAGCAATAGCAATATCACTATGAACCTAAAGCACGTTTTTATAGTCCCGATTTTCGAAAAAATCGTTTGCTGGTTTTAGTGTTTGTTGTATGAAGAATCAAGCTGAACTTCAAAAAGATGAAAATGTTATTGCGATTAGAAAAAGAATTGGTAATTTTTTGAAGTAAAATTCAGGAATTTAAGGTCAGTATACAATATATCTAAAACTGAAACGTATGAGACATATAAGTAAACAATCCTATAGTGCTTTGGTTAAACATAATATGTTAATGGACTGAAAGCATATAAAATCAACCACTCGATATCATCGAACCCTTCTGATTTCAACCAAAATTGTTATAGAAGATGTACACCATATAACTATAACCTCGTCCAAATGTAGGCCAGCTACTCCCAGCAGATCTTGAAATATCGCGTTTCAAACTATTAAATAGTTTCGAAGGTTTTAAAAAAGTAATTGCACTCAAAGAAAAAATATGGTTGAGGAAACCATATTCGGAAAGCATCATACATTTTGGATTTATGATTGCGACAACCTTGTTACTATGGTTGTCAGAACCATACTCTTATCTGCTTCTGTATCATAATATGATAATGGGATTGCCATATTATGGTTCCAAATATATCCCAATATTATCATATTATGGTTCTGGAAATTTGTATGAATTATCATAGTGTGAGCCTTACAGTATCTTCCCAGCATTCTGTTGAAGATGAATTAAAAAGATATGCGTGTTTTTTAATAGTATATTTATTTAATAATTTACATATTAAAATAAACTTATGTTTAAAATAATTTAATTAATTAAATTGTCTTTGCCCTAAAGAATAAGCTTTGTGAAATATTGTGTCAGCTATGCAAGCAATACATGTGATTACAGAATAAAGCACGCATAAAAAAATTGTTAAGAATACAATTTCACAATACATTAATAATTATCAAACCATGTTTGCAGCAATCATAATAATTGCATTATAACCATATTATAGTCCCAGTTATCATATTATGATCATGAAAAAGAATTTTGTCATCATTTATTATCATGTTATGATTATTGCAAAGATATTATGATTATTTCGTACTACATATTTAAAAGCACGTGCATTTTGATTACATTTTTCTTTCACATTTTTTTCCTTTAACAATATTTTTTTGCGTAATTACAAACAATTAAAATATAAAGCACTTTTTTATCACTTTTTATAATAAACAATAACTTTATTTAACGGGTGCGCGACAATTAAACTTTTGCCTAGACTTATTGTGCAGACCGAGTTGAGACTACAATTTATTCCTTCTTCCACAAAACAAATCACACTTTTGCCTAGACTTCCAGGGTAGACGGGGTTGAGACTACAAACTCATTCCTTCTTCCGCAAAACAGATTACCATTAAAATTAACAAAACTACGTTGTTTGACTATTTTTAATATTTTTTTGTTTAATATTATTTAATTTGCTGGGCTGACTGTTTCTCACAACTTCTTTTCACAAAATCTCAAACAAAAATGAAACTAAAAGAGCGAAGACGCTCATAAAAAACCCGACTGGTCATCTTATAGTTGGCGCAACTCTAATATGGCTGCAGTTAAATAGAGGAATATGATAATAAATACTATAGTAGACAATACAATAATATGATAACTGAAAAAAAGAGAAATTTTTACTAGAACATGATAAAAGCAACAATAATAGTTTAATTGAAACAACCATTTATTGCTGTAGGAAACATAGTTTTGTGGCGGCAATCATATTGCAACCATATTTTTTCTCTGCGTGCGTATAGAATATTCCACACTTTTTTAACGGCTTGAGGGACGATAGTCATTGATACCTCATTTTAAAGCTACTTAAATTATCGGTTTACTAGTGGATCCAAATTATTCAATTTCCACCGCGGTTATAAAGGATGTATTTAAACAAAAACTGTTTTTTTTAACATATGTTTATTATAAATTGTAAGAACAAAAATCTATGAAATAGTTTCATTAATATCATGAAGGATAATTCGTTCTGTGTACACGAGGTAACCAATTTTGAAAAACTGTGAGCACACCCTGCAATAAAACGATGACACAATCGCAATAATTCAAAAGATTTACAACACAAATGTTTTACCTTTAAATTTAAAAAAAATTAAAGCCAAAAGTTCGTTTTTCGATCTTTTATCATAAATTATGATGTGAGCAAGATTATTCAAGTTCAAGGTCATTGGTTTTTTTGCAGAGTTCGAAATTTATGTACCACTAACATAACGTTCCTATCAAAAAAACCTATACAACGATCTCTAATGTTTCGTTCGTATTTATAAACACAACGTAAGTACTCAAATTATTGTTTATAATATAACAAACGGAACAAAACGAAAATGTTTCTTACGTCAAACATTATTATTTCGTAGTGGTTATTTTCTGTGTTCATTCAACTTAAACATTAAAACGCGTTTTTTACGTTGTGGTTGGCAAAACAAAGAAATGATTTTTCTGCATGTTATCAATGTTTTTTACATTAGTTTTATGAAATTTCACTGGAACTCCTCCGTTGTAATTTTTTATTAAACTAATGCAATTATTTATAAAATTTATTGAAAAATTGTTTTCGCTTGTAATATTACATAAACACTAAGAAGGGTTTACGAATAGTTTTGTTCCATTCCATAAACACAACAAAATCAAACTGTTTGAAATATTGGGCAAACAGAACAAAATCGTTTAGTTTGGTCTCTCATCGAAAACAAGTTTGTGAAAGTATTTGTGTTCTGTTTACAAATCAATATAAAAATAAAGAAATGTTGTGTTTATGTTTACTGCAAAAAAGTAAAACAGAACGATAGAAAACAGTTTGCTTGTGCTTAATTTCGAACTCTGGTGTTTTTACTTCTCATCGTGTACATAAAACAATGCGGGTAAAGCGTTGATCTTTTTCCTTCTAAATTTGGGTAGAAATATTCTACCCTTTCTACATTGGTTCTCTGATGATTTTCGGTGACGCGAAATGAAACTTGTAAGGACCTGTCAGTAGATAAAGTATGGTTTAAATTAGCGGACAGAAAACTTTTTTAATTAATACATAAACATTGCACGGTTTTTTTTTAACAAAAAACAAATGATCTTGAACTCAAATAATCTAGCTCACATCTTAAATAACAACTCTTTTACAACTTTCAATTTGAGTCATACCAATATTATCATAAGTTTAGAAGGTCTATATTTATTAGCATTATATTTTTTTTTTTTCAAATACCCCACTGTGCGTTGGTAGTGTATTCCCAAAAAATTTTACCTATAAGCAGATATATTTTGGTTTGGAATACTCCACTTCTCTTGCATTTTCGCCATAAACATTTGTTAATATGAATCGTACTCAACTCAAGCAGGCCCCATAAAAGAATAATTTTCAATTACCGACATATAAAAGCAAAATAATTTATCAACCATATTTCTACGAGGGCGGATCAATAAGTCCGTGACTTCTTGAATGAAACACAGTTTTTTTTGCAAAAAAATATTTTTCAACATAATCTTCTTTTAGCTCAATACACCCAGTCCAACGCTTCTCCTATTTTGTAGCCCTTTCAAAAAATAGGATTTTTCGAGGTCCATTTCTTGGCCATATGGGGTCGTTTTTTTTATATCCTCGTTAAACCGGCCCATTAAGCTGAAGGTAATCGATGTTGATTATCCCGCGTGCATCAAAAAAAAACTGCTGCCATCACCTTATTGGCCACGATTAAGTTTATGGTCAATTGAGAGCAACCGCGGCACCCATTTTGCAGACAGCTTTCTTAAACCCAACTGATAATTTAAAATCGAAACCACACTGCCATATGAAATGCCTATGGCATCAACAATCTCACGCACTTTTACTCTTCGAACGGCCAACACCATATCAAGGATTTTTTCGACATTTTCGGGTGTATTGACCTAAATTGGCCGTCCAGAACGTTCTGCGCCATTTGAACTTGTGCGACCACAATGAAAGTCCGTAAACCACTTGTTACCATTGAAATCGATGGTGCAGAGTCCCCATAGTATTTATCAAGCTTTTCCTTGGTTTGATTGACGGTTTTTTTTTCGCAAAAAATAATGTTAAGTGAGCACTCGAAATACACTTTTTTCCATTTTAAAAAAAATCCACGAGGTTGTATGTTTTGAACAGCTGTTAAACGCAAAGTAAATGATGGAACTTGCTCAAAATTTGACAGTAGTCTATAAACAGGTGGTACTTGATGGGAGCAGTGTTGCATTTCATATAACTACTAGGAAAGTTCAAAAAGTTACGGACTTATTGATCCGCCCTCGTATTTTTAGAATTCCAAAACAATTCAAGCTTTAGAGTAAGGTATACAAAATTAGTTTTATTTGCCACTTTTATACCTACTCTACAAATGGTTATTACGTTAAGATAATTGTTGTTATATCAATAACTTTCTTTGAATGTTAAAAGAGAAAATAGTTTATGTTATGTAACAAAAATATTGAAATTGAATTTTTTAAAGTCA
>CM037854.1:114034066-114075423 GCA_021234595.1 Delia radicum | reverse complement strand
TTTTTAAAGTCATGACTTTATATTTAATATTAACCTTCATCTTCAATTTTATGCTTTAACCAAAAACCATTACAAGAAAAAAAAAAAAAAAAAAAAAAACGCGAAACAAAACTATAACATAATCATTGAAAAAAAATAATATCATTGAACTTTGTGGTTACTTTAAATGGTAATAAAACTTAAAGCAAACCAATTATCAGTCAGCATTGCTTTGCAAAAGTCAGGCAAAAAAAAAATAAAAATTCAAACCAAAAAAAAAAAATCTACGAACAAAAACCATAATCAAATTTGAAGTCCGCTTTTCATTTAAACTTGGTATAAGCACCAATAAAACTTAAATTAATTGCCAAATAATAACACAGTTTTAACCAAAATAGAGCACAAAAATTTTAATTTTTATATATGTATGTTGTTTTTGTTAAAACAGCTACACAAATCGCTATTACTAGGGCAAGGAGTTTCATGCAAATGCAAAACAGCTGCAAGAAATCGTTATTACTAAGGCAAGGAATTTATGCAAATGTATGTTTTTTTTTCTCGATAATGTAAACTGATATAGACTAAATGTTATCCTAATTATTAAATTTCGAACAAAATGCCATCGATTTGTCGTTGCATATTTTTTTTTTTGTGTATATTTGTGCATATTTGCCATTTATTTAAGTTTTTTTTTTTTAATTTGTAAAAATAAATTGTAATATATTTTTATATTTTCGTTTAAGTAAAATCATTTCTACATTTGAAATCTTGCAAAACTGAAAGAAAAATAATTTTAAAAATGTTAAGTTTTCTTTGATCTTCTTTTAATTATTTTTCTTAGTTTAAACGAGCTTAAGATTCCAAATACACAAGTTTTCAAATTGTAATATTTGTTTCCTGAAGAAGTCACCCAATGTGGAGACGAAATATTGGTAATAAATAATTACTAAATAAATGATCTTAAGCTCGTTTAAACTAAGAAGAATGAAATATTTTTATATTTTTAAATTTTGATTTAAACAAAAAGTTTTTTTTATGTGCATATCTATCATGTTTTTAGTGCATATTTTGAATCTTCAGCTGCATTTTATAAGCGCCCATTTTCCTATTTTAGTAGCTTGAAATTATTGTTACTGTTTGTACATTTTTACTATCGATTGACTTTCATTATGTATATAGCGCAAAGAATCTATTAACAAAAATCAAATACGGCAGCCGAAACGACTATTGGTTACTGTAATCGTAGCAGTATAATTTTGTTTTTCATTTGGGATGATGGCATACGATACCGATAGTACGATTAAACAAAATTTATTCAATACATAATTAGCGATCGGAATCATATATTTTATAATATAAATATTTAAAAAGCATTTTTATAATTTTAAAGTGTATAATTATTACGTAATTAAAGTTTTAAATAATTTTTTTTAAAGACAATTATCATTAATTATGTTCAAAATTATTATTTGGTGCAATTAATGAATAGTTTGATTTTTAAGTTATATCATATATTTTGCGAATACAAGTAAGTTTTTAGTCTGATTTAACAAATTTACACAAAAATATATTTGTTTACGTGTTTTTTTTTTAGCTGTAAATGTTCAGTGAAAACTAATTGCTTAAAATATCGATACGGTAGCTATCGAATGTCGTGATTCTGCCATTCGATATACATTTCGATGCGATACCTCGTTCAGTATCGAAAGCGGAGATTAGAGACCTGGGCCGAATTAAGGGCATTAGTGATCGAGTGCAGTCGTTCGAAGACAGTTTTTTTTTTTTTTAATGAGTAACAACAAAAATACTAATAATAAAAAGACTAAGTTGTTATATTTCTAATCAAGGACTGAACAACAACATCCCTGTTCAAAAAAATTCTTTAAACTGTTTCACTTTTGCAAATAAAAAAATAATTTCGATAGAAAAATTACCGTCACGAAAGCGGTAATTGAAAATTTTATTTTTGATAGTAAATATAAAATAAATGAGCACATATTTCAGCGGATTGCTAAGATTTTAAAGTTTTTTTTAAAAAAAACATAAACAGCCTATATCTCGGATCACCCATTCAGTTAAATAATGATGTTTTCTTTACAATGTGGGACCAGCATTCATGTGGGCCAGCATTAATGGGTTTGGGCCCAAACAAGAATACAGAGGGTAGACGTCGAGATAGTATCTTATAGCAGGATTAGGAGTCGTTGACCACAAATCTTTAATCAGAATTTTATAGTTCAAAATAAAAATGGTGGCCATAAATTTACGAATATGGAATCGAAAATTTTAAATTCAAAATGGCGGATTCAATATGCCGACAACTTTTATATTTATATATATATATTTGATTTGTTGAGATTATTCTACAGTGAATCACTTTTAGCATTTTTATCAAATTTATGAAAATTAAAAACGTGCACAGAGAAAAATTTAGCTATTTGCCAACTGAGAATCGCTTACTACGACTCAAATTCGGTTATTAAGAATTTCAGTCGGTTGGTTTAATTGAACATCAGTTTTCACAACAAATTTCGGTTCATTCTACTGAGTTTTAGTTGCAAACACCTAAAAATTCAGAAATCTAATGTAAATATCGTTGTACTAACTGAAGTTA
Source organism: Delia radicum (assembly GCA_021234595.1). Lineage (NCBI taxonomy): Eukaryota > Metazoa > Arthropoda > Insecta > Diptera > Anthomyiidae > Delia > Delia radicum. The sequence goes on along the minus strand of CM037854.1, from coordinate 114,072,830 downwards.
CAAGTTGTTGCCACTAAAATACACATTTTTAATTCGGTTTGGGCACTTTATTTCTCTGTGGTGTGCATAGATCGCGAGTTTTTACAAATTCGAGATCTGGAGAAGGCTAGTGTGCAGTGGGACTATGAGTATTCCTGTACACAATTATTAATATCGCAGAAACCTCAGAAAAAAATCCTCATTTTTCAGTGTTCTTTGCTGGAATGGATGATATACAAAAAAATTATAATATCTGTAAAAAAAAGCAATGGATAACAAAAGGTAAGATTAAAAATAACACGAATATTCGTAGATTAATTATAAAACTTTAAATTTCTGCTTAAAGAAATCCACAATGGAACAGCTGAAAAGCTGGTGTACTTTTTGATTTTCTTTTTTTTGATTTATTTATTTTTCTTTTGTTTTATTTATTTATTTATTTGTTTTATTTATTATTTGTCATACACAGCTGATAACTGTTAAGTAATGTTGTATTTATCTTCAAGCAATTTAGTAGTATTTTTGGTACTTTTAAAGAAAAGTTTAAAATATCCGGTCTGGCGCCACTATGATTGTAAATACGTAAAACACAAAAATTGGCACACGTAAGTATAGGCGAACGATAGCTTTCGAAATAGAGCAACCCAAATTAGTTTTAATTCGAGTGACTATCTATCGTTCGACTAGGTTTTCGTTCGAGATCGAGGAACAGGCCATAAATGTTTCTAATTAATTTTGTGTATACAAATAAAAAATATTTTTTTTACTGACATTTTATTGATAAATACGAAAATTAATAAGTAGTTTCAAGTACTAATTTGAATTGTGTCTATCGATCATATTTTTATTCAGCATTGGCTGGTTTAACCAAATATTGAACAATTGGCTCTATTAATTAAAAATATTAGATAATCTGTATAAAATTTGTTATTTGTCAAATGATTTCTCATATTTTCAACCGACTTTCAACTAAATTTTTCTCCGTGTAAAAGCTGTAACAAATTAAGCTTTACATTATTACAACTACAGGAGTTAACATATGGTAAAACAAAACATGCAAGTAATAGAACAAAAATACCCGTGTTGATTTATAACGATATTTTTATTATGTAAACAACTTTTAGCATTTTTTGAAAATATCAATTCTACAGGACATATTTGGGTAGGGCATAAAAAACTGTTAAGAATTTTGAAATTACTTTTTCCAGATTCTAAAAAAAGTTCGCACAGCATACATGTTGAATTTTTAATATCCAGTGTAGAAAAGCGTTAATATATAATTGGTTACATAGGTATATAATTGGTAATGGCAAGTACTTACAATTGCCATAACAAATCTCATTACTTTTTTGTGGGGCTGTCGCTCAAAATAATGATATATCATTACTAAATACCTTGTCAAAATTAAAAAATTTATGGTTACATATATGCTTACCAGTAGGAAAAAAATAATGAGTCTTTTAGACAATATTTTTTTTCTATTGAACATTTTTTTTAATAAGATGTGCCCGCAAGCGATTCGAACCCGGCCCTACTGGTTGTCAGTCAAAAGCTCTACCCCCTGAGCTTTCACAATATGTTATACTGGATGAAAACATAAATTACTTGCTTGCACAAAATGTCATTACTTTCCAGTTTACAAAAATCAAAAATAATTTTTTTTTTTTTATATTTTACAAATTTATTAATGCTAGTCCAGCTAAGCCATTCGGCTTGTCTGCAGGACTTACTTACTAGAAGTGAAAATGAAAATCTAAATATAGATTTTCAAAAAATGTTTAGATCATTACCTTATATATAAAATAATAATAAACATTTGTACTTATGGGGATCGGGTTATTTTTTTCATTGAAAAAAAATTAAGTAATTATTAGTTAGTCTTTATTATTTGTGTTAAAGTAATGTAGAGAGTAAGAATGTGTCACTACTGTTATGTAAAGTAATGACATATCATTACCGTTTCTACACTGGGTACATAATTGTTTCCATACATAACAATTTGAACAAATCGGTTCACAACTCAAAAAGGCGATTTGATACAAGTGCATCGACTTCAGATTTAGGTTTAGGAGACCTAAATACCTCAGCAAAATGTTATTAAAGATCTGCGAACAAACCTTGCTGCTTAAAGTAGAGGCCTCGATGGGTTCTCTTCGATCTTAATGAAACTCGGATATGTTATAGAGGAAAACAAAATAGCTATGTTCCAGGGTATTAAAGTTGGATCCAAACAGACTCCGTTTTTTGTTTTTTCCCTTTATGTTGTATTATTTCAAAGAAACTTTATAAACATTAAATGCGTATCTAATGTAATTGAGAGGATGTCTGAGTTTTTTATTTTATAATCGTGCCTGCTTGGAAAATGTCAACAATAAGTTATTACATAGGTAATATGTGTACACTCAGGGAACTTCCGCTGTAAATATTAGCCGTTGTTTGAGTTTTAATACAGTAATACAGTCATTAGTAAAATAAATTTAGTTTTTGACTACATATGTGGTTCATTTAAAAAAACAAACAACATTAAATTACTGTATTATGCTTTTACATTCATATTATACACTAGTTTTTTTGTATTTAAAACAAATAAATTTGTGTTTATTTTTTTTTACTATATATGTTTTTAATTTTTATATACATTAAAAAACAAATGGCATTATTAATTGAATTTACTGAAATTTCAAGTGAAATTTTATTTGTTTTTAACTACATTTTTGTTTCTCGATTAGGTATTTCTAAGTTGAGTAAAAAAATCGGGAGTTCATTAATTTCAGAATTGTTTCCATACACAAATTAAATCGCCGCCATTTAGTCTAAAACGTGCGACTTTTTCTAATCCATCACATATCCGAATTTCTTTAAATTCGGAGAGAATCCATCGCGAGGCAGTATTTGTTAGTGAAATTAGATTTTTTTTTATAGGCGTATGAGTGTTATTTACAGTATAAGTATAAATAATATTAAGTATACACAAAATATATGTAGCGTTATTTAACTGTGACAATATAATTTTAACACCATTAATAATAAAAAATGAAAAAGCCGGTTCATAAATCATTAACATCATTGATATTTCCCCAAAAAAAAGTGCGTTTAACAATATTAATCTAAATTTTATTTAAGTTTGTGTTTTTTATAATTGTCTTGCTCTTCACTCAATATTACACGGCAAAAACTGAATTTGTTAGCTAGCTGCTTGAAGTAGGTTATACAAAATTGGACTTATTATAAGATGGTACAAATATTCCCCTACGATATTATCTACTGTTTGTTATAATTTTTTTTAATGTCGTTAATAGATACTTACTAATTTTGCAATTGCTATTTAATTTTTCTTTTGGTTTATTGCCAATTTAGGCAAAGCAATTTTGCCACACATTTAAATAAGTACAAATAACAATTATTGCTATATGCACTTTAATATGAAATGCAGTTTATATTGTTTGTATGAACACCCTATCACTCAATTAACACGATACATATGAAAATTTGAAACAAACAAAAAAAAAGAGTAAATTTTTTATATAGGAGCGACCGTAATAAGTACCCCCAAATTAAACGAATACACAACCTTGTTTTTCGAGGCACAGTTGTATTGGACAATTTGTTTGTATTCTGTATGAACAAAAGACTATTAATGGAATTGGGTTAATTGTACCCTAGATTTGTAAAAGTTATCCTAACTGCAAAAAGACTCATTTGTATATCATCTTTAATTGTTATTACACATAGTACACTCAAATATAAAGTAAAGTTAGCAAAACGTAAGTTGTTAATTAGCAAAAAAGTTAGTTGAGTCAGAAAAAAACTAGTTAATATAAGCAAAAATATTAGTAGATATTGGGAATTTTTCTGTAAGGATCCTCCCAGCAAAAATATTGTGACAGATTTTTTTTTTTTTTGAGTTTAGCCGATGAACGAAATTTGCTTAAATAGAGCAATATTAAATTAATTGTGTTTGTTGGAAAATCATTTTTATGTATTTTCTGGTTTTAATTTGTTTAAAAAGATTTAAGTTTTAGCAACACTCCACTTTTAGCACTTCCAAAAGCCTACATTTTTGTTTTACTCAAAAACACTAACGACGGTCATACATTTCGATATAATAAATTACTCTAATAAAATGACAAATAATTTAAAAAAGGAAAGTTTTCGAGATGGGTTTATGGTTTTGGGAGACCAACATCCCCGATGTTTCGGTTTTACCAAAGTATACCAAGTATAAGAAACCATATTTAATAGAACTCTGTCCATTTTATTGTTTTTAATTTTTTCTTCTCTGGACGATATTGATATAAAAAAAGTTTTAAAAATAAAAAGCTTTAAAACTTTTTTAAAGCCTAAAGTTTAGATATTCAAAGAGTGTTTGAATTTTTATTCCATCTGTTATAGAACTTTCACAATTTGTGTTTAAATTTGAAAAAAAATCTTTATACGCTTCAGTTTTACTATTTATAGCGAAAAACTTTAGTTTCGTTTTTTATTGTCCTACAGTAAGATTTAATAGATTCTGAGCTTTTTGCCTTACTAAAAGTGTTATATGTGTTGAGCCTGCTACGTTTGAAGCTCAGAATTTGTTTTTAGTATAAAATAAATAGTATAAAAAAAATAAAATTGCACAGATTTCAAGCTTTCACCAAAGTAATTGTTTTTTGATTCGCATCACACTTAAATTAAAAAATTTTAGTTTATATTAAAAGTCTTTTTAAAATTTAAGCTTTTCAATATAACAAAAATGTATTAGATTCTGTGCTTTTTGAAATAGTAAGAAATTTTGAAATTTTAAACAGTATACATTTCATAATCATTCACTTGTGAAATTTTTCTAAATCATTAACAATTTAGGTCTACGCTCACACTTGTGGGCTTTAACGCTTCCTTGTACTTTTTTATGTCTAATTACATTTAATTGAGTAATTTCCCTTTAATTAAATACACACATGTTTTTTACTAATCTCCATGTTGTGTATTCAAATTTTTATAAATTTGCAAGAAAGCGTTTAAGCTCACCGGTGTGAGCGTAGTTCTGATATAAGAATATAGAAAATTTTCACAAGTGAATGATTGTAGAATGTCGTCAAATCTGGTTTTACTTTAGTAAATATTGATCGAAAAATTTCTCAGATTCCAATCATTTTTGAAGCTTAATACTGTGCATATTCTAAGATTTTTCTCTAGAAAACTGGCTCAGATTCGTAATGTTTTAGTACATTACAAATGTGCATAAGCTGAGCTTTTATCTATAGTAAAACTGTTTCTAATGACGGGCTTTAAACTATATAGTAAAAAAGCAAACTAAAATAAAAATGTCGGTATAAAGGTATTTTTTAAATCAATTGATTCGGTATTGATATCGGTATCTGTTATCAAGTTGAATGGGTTTTGAATTACAGGACGTTAAAATTGTCTAAGATTCTGAGGCATTACTATAGTAAAAATATCTCAGATTCAGAGTTTTTTATTATACTTAAGATTTCTATTTTTCATTCCCAAACATATCGATTCGATTTTAGTCGTTTTTGGAATGGAAGTGTTTGGATTTCATTGAAAATTTTCCTAAATTCGGTGTATTTATCGCTTCTCAAAATTTAAAATACCTCATTTTTAAACTGCTCTAACTTTGTAAGTTTTTATTCGATTTTCTCAAATGAAAGATTTGATATTCAGCTCTTAGATATTTATAGGAAAATCATGGAATCTCTTTCCAGAAAGTTTGAAAAAATGCATAAACCAGATTTTTTTCCCGAATATGTCAAAAACAACATCTTCCATTTTTCTTAAACAATTTGTGGTCATGGATCACATTATCTTGTACAACTTATCCAAAATACAGAGTGGTTTCTCAGTGAGGTCGAAAAATATTTAGATTTTGTAATAAGCTCTCGTATTTTGTTCATAAAAAGTTAAATTTTCAATCTTGTTCAATCCAAGTATGAGAGTATGCTTTTTAAATTGTTTTTTGTGCTCTGATTTCGAATCCAAATTCAGAACTTCTCCAATTTATGAAATTTTTGTGATATTGTAATCAAAATATGTTATAAAACATCATTTTCCGTCATATTCGGATCGTTACTACTCAGAGAATAAGTTTTTTTAAATAAAACTCGCTACGGCATATGTTATACGTTAATGCATTCGAATTTACTTAATATCTTTTTATACGTTGCCAGCAATATCCGGTAAAACATTCCATAATAATATGAAGCTAAATTACTTAATTTTCAATGAACGGTTTATCTGAAAACGGATAGAGAATATATGATAGATTCAAAAATGAAGAAAATTAGTTTTAGAAGCCGTATCGGTTTTCATGAGAGATAAAATATTCGCGGATGTAATAACGTCCCGAGTATAAAGGATAATTATGTTCTAGGTTACAATATCACAAAGAAAAGTTCTGAATTCAGATTCGAAATTTAAATTTAAAAAAATTTAAAATATTACTTTTTTAAGAAAATAATATACTCTTATTAAAATTTAAATATTGTTTACTAAAATTTAAATATTTTTCGACCCCATGGAGGATTCACTCTGAATTTTGGATATGTCGTAACTACAAGACAATATAACATATCACAAGAAATTGTTTAAGAAAATCACAGATGCAGTTTTAAAAATATTCACAAAACAATTCTTTGCAAACTTTCTCTAAAAAGACTGTTTTGATTTTCTATGATATATCTATAAGTAGAATTTCGAGTCTTTCATATGAATTAAGATTTGTAAAAATCGGGTAAAAACTTAAAAATTTAGAGCAGTTTAAAAATTGGTTCTTTTTCTTAGTGCTGCTAAAAATTACGAACTTGGAGATGCTATAGAATGCGAACTCATTTCTGACTCCGAGCTTTTGTTTGATACTAAAAATACCTCAAGCTTTAAGCTTTGTATAACGGTAAAACTTTTTCACAATCAGTTTGTGAACTTAGTATGCAAAACTTACTTAACATGAGTCCTAATCTTGTTTCGTGACTTATTTTTTTTTTTTTTTAAACTTTTCTTAAGTATAAAGTTCTTAATCTTGTTCTTATTTTCATCTCTTTTTTGTGTATGGAAAATAACAAAATTTGTTTGTTTAAGACATTTATGTAAATGTTGTGTTATTTAGTTTTAAAATTTTTGTTCATGCCACCGAAAAACTACAAGAATGTATCCGTGAACATGCACATGGAAAACTTTTAACATTTCTCTCTATTTACTAATGACGCTAATGGAAGTGCTGAAGTAAAGTAAATACATAAAACTTAAATTTAAGTTAAATAAAAAGCGTATTATTTTTCGGTAGTTTTACAAATTTGGTAACAAAGTACAAAGTACATACAACAATGAGCATTTAACAACAAAATGTTAAGATGTTTTGTTACTTGTTGCATGGATATTATAAAGCTTTTGAATACATTGATACACTCGAAAAATAAATGCATAAATATTTTGGAAATTTAATGAAATTTTAATTAAAAAAATTTCGTAAAAAAAATTTTTTTTTACGACATGACTAACATTTTTTGTATATGTCAGCAGATGTAAGTCATGCTACATTTATACCCGTGAAAAATATATCGTCGCAAAAATTATGGCGGTTTCAAGTTCCATGTTTCTAGCAAATTAAACATATTAAAATTGGAGTTTTCGCTTGAATATAATTACATCTACATCAATTTATAGATGTAATTGTATTTAACAGATTTTAAAATATATATTACATACCAAACAATATGAAAATACACTCAAAAAATGTTTTTGATATATATTAGAACATAAAAAGAAAACCGCTTCTATTATTACAAAAACACTTTGAAACGGTTTAATGATATTTAGTTTGGTTAACAAGTTTGGTTAGACGAGGTGACACATCTTAGTTAATTGTTTATCGAAGGCATTTGTCTTTCTTTAAAATATTGACGTAAATAGTTGAAAGATAATTTTGTTTATGTTATAAAGGGTGTTTTTTTATAGAGGTATAGAACTTTGTAATGGAATAAAACAAAGAACAATTTTTAAATTGACATGAAATTTACTTTATTCGAAAGATAATCTTCTGGCATTCTAATTTAAATATGACTTCTTGCATATGACCGCCACTACTGGCTCGGACGTATCTAATCTGGAGGTCCAATTTTCGATGACTTTTTCAAACATTTGTAATAACGCTGCGAGTGTTGTTCTCCAAGTGGTCAATCGTTTCGAGTTTATAGGCGTAGACACAGAAAAAAGGGTCTGAAATGTGAAAATATGCGATTACCAAACGTTTTCTTTAATAAAACAATTGTGGCACGAGCTGTGTGACATGTTGTGCCGTCTTGTTGTAACTACAGCTCCTGCTCATCATGGTAGTTCAATTGATGAACGAGAAAGTCAGTAAGCATGGATCTGGAACGTTCTGACCAGCATCGTTTTTAAAGAAGTACGGACCAATGATTCCACCAGCCCATAAAACACACCAAACAGTCATATTATCATATGCATATTATCATTTAGAGTAAACGTGGTGGCGAAAACGTTCCATAGTTAATCGAATTAATTGCTCTAATGGACGATTGTGTTGACCGTAAAATGGACGTAGTGCGCGATACGTATTTCGAACAGAACCGTGATTTTCAAAATAAATTTGCACAATTTGGAAGCGTTGTTCAGGCGTCAGTCTATTCATGTGGAAATGCCACTTGACAGCTAACAAAATGGCCGCCAGTTAAAAAAGTGTTGCCAACTTAAAGTTCTATACCTGTATAAAAAACACCCTTTACTATATATAATTATTTCTATATATTTTCAGATATTACATTAATTCATGTAGTCAATGAGGGAGTTCGAACATTTTTATCTTCTGTAACTTACTGCAATGTTTAGGATTTTCAGCAAATAAATTAACCAAAGTATAGTTTTTCTACAAATTTGTTTAGTTTATTCCGCAAAAATTTGTTTAACTTTAAGCCCAGGACTTTTTAATTATCAATCAACTAATTGTTATCAACACGTTTGCTGACTCTACTAATTTTATTGATAAAAGACAGCTCGCTAATTTTCACACTCCTGATTAAAATTTAGCTTTTTTTAGTGTACTCTTATCAGTTATTTCAATAATGTTTTAAAAAAAAATATTAAAAATACCAAAATGTTCGGGTAATCAATTAACATCACCGATTTTCTGTAGTTGCTTGATATGTATAACTGATCAAACATTGAGTTTCTTGTGGTAGGTGGATTAGAATTATGCTGAAGATGATCTAGTCGCTTAGGTCGAAATCGATCACTCCAGCGCTGATGCCTACAACATTTTTTTTATCTTCTCTTACATTTATTAAAATTTAGTGTTTTCCATTTGTAATAGTAACATTTAATTATAATCTCAAAACTGACAATTCAAAATGAAATGAAAAATGACAAATGACAAAACTTCATATAAAAATAGAACAGAAAACCATAGAAAGTCAATAAAAAACCGTTATTTCTACCTGGTATTGTTTTAGCAACAAAAATATGTTTTTCCGACCACTTCAAACAAAAATTAAATTCTATAATTTCATTTGGTAGTGGTAACTATAGCAACATAACTTAGCAACATGAATTGCATGTCAGTTGCTCCAATCAATTTTTTTAAATGTTTATTTACAAATGCTTAACTAATTTTTTTACCAAATAATGGTGGCATGTACCTTTTGAAAAATTATTGTAGGAATGATTTTCGGTTGTACTTAGTAACCAAATTTAAAAAACGAATGAATTCATCCTTATGATTTTGGTTTCCATACACCGATAACGACAAAAAAAAAAACACCACCGAAAGACATTTGCCTGAATTGGCTTAAATTGTCAAAAATAATTAAGAGAAAAATCTTTTAAAATAAACTACATAATCGAAAAGCTATATAAATAAAACAGTAAAAAAATTTATTTCGTTGGTGCAATAAACTGAAGATTTGTAACTTTAAAAACACTTTCTCTTGTATATTCTAAATTTGTTTTTTTTTTACAATACACCGATTAACAATCAAAAAATATTTAAAAATTTGAAATTTTTTGTAAAACATAAAATTTAGAGGCATTTGCCCATATAAAGGAATGAAGAGGTTGATGAATTTCGTCAGTGTGACGGAGTTCCTGGGGTAGGAAATAGACATGGGACCGATTTTTTAGAGCGCACAAGAAGCCGACATTCTGGCTTAAGTGTAAGTCCTCAGGGACTTGAGTCGGACTAGGAAAGCATTTCCTTCTCCGAATCCTCTTTTCGACCTAATCTAACTAAGCCTCATATAAAGGAAATTTTTATATTTTAAGTAGTTATTTGTCTTAAAAAAAAACTCCCTTAGATTATATGGTCTTTCTCCCCAAATTCTGATCACATATTGTTTTTTTTTTTGTAAAATAGATTTTACAGTGCATAAGATTCTGAGAAGATTTTCTTATCGATTGTCATGGTCCTTAAAATAAGAGGACAATAGAAAATGTTCAACATGTTATGGTCTTCCGTAGTAAAATGCCCTCAGAATTTGAGGAATCTTTTGTGGGCAAAAGTTATTATGGTTTGACTGTTTTTATATTGTTATAAAAGTTCTCTGAATATGGGGGTTTTACATAATAATTTAATATTTCTATCTTAAATATTATATGTATTTAATTATGTTTATATTTTTTTCGAGCTTTTGTTTTCAAATCCAATTAAATAAATAGTCAAGCTCGAGGTCCTAGATTTTAAGAAAATTATTTAATTAAAAATATTAAAATTAAAATAATTTTATTAAAATCTAAGAATTTGAGCTTGACTATTTATTTAATTGTATATTATATGTATTTTATTTATTTCTGTAGTATCTTTCTATTTTGTTTGTATTCTATTAACTAATTAATAAAAAATTAAAAAATAATGGAAACAATGCTTTCATTTAGTTTATAAATAAAATTCGGCCGGATCTTCTGAAGTATATTGGAGGTGTGAAAATGATTCGGTTACACCAACTTTCATACACTGTACTAGCGTAGTTGGTCTAACTGTAAATGTTGGTAATTACAAGCGACTAATGTGATAATAGAAAGGACTACCAAAATTCGGTTGTCGACAAATTCGGTTCCCACAACGAATCTGTTCTCTGTGTGTAGCAAAAACTAGTTAAAAATTACGTTTCAGAAAAAACTGCTATAATAAGCAGAACAGCAAAAATGACACTGTTAATCTTACAAAATTTTAGCTATATTTGAGTAAATTGAAAATTAATTGAAAATAGCAATTTACTCTGCTAAAATTAGCAAAACCTTTTGCCAGATATTTGCAGAAGCAGCAAACAAAAACTGACAAGAAGCAGCAAACAAAAACTGTAATATCAATAAAAAGTTTGCTATATTTTCCTTTAATTTAGTGGAATGAAAATAACAGCATATTTTGCTAAAATCAACAAAAATATTTGCAAAAAAATTATAGACTGCTGACTTCAGAAATTCAAATTTTTATTCGCTTAAAAAAAATTTAAAAAAAAGCTTTACAAATTTTTTAATTTTTTGTGATTTCTTCTACTTATAATATACACTTTTTTTGCTAATTTTAGCAAAATAATTTGTCACTTTCAATTATTTAAAATTTAGCTCAAATATAACTTAAATTTTATGGATTCAGCAGATTTATTTTTGCTATTAATTTCTTACTAATTTCTATCCAAAAAAAATCTGCTAATTTTAGCACTTTTTACTGCAACGTCACTTTGAACATATTTTTTTTAGATTTAGCAAAAAAATGTACTATTAGTGTATCAGTAATAATAGAGCTTATTTATAACACAAAAAAAAACTTTCCTGAGAAGAGAAAAATATAGAAAAATTTATCATTAGTAGGTTGTTTGCTAAAGATGTGCCTATTCTGAAGGCTCTAGCTTTTCTAAAAATTCGGGTTCTGTTGAGATATTTAGTCAAATCGAAATACTAGGATCAGCCTAGCTAAAATGTTTAATTTGCTTTATTTTTATAAATATACGAAGGTTGAAAGCTCGTAAATAAATAAATTAAAATAACACAAAAATAATCTCGATGTATATAAAAACTTAAAAAATTTACAAAAAAATTTTAAATTGCGTTTATTTCCTAAACATTGTTAAATTCAACGTATTACATAAATGTGGACATTTTATTTAAATAATATAGAAATTATTAATTTTAAATATCAAAACCGCCGATTCTCTATTTTAAAATATGGCAAAAGTGATTTTAAAGAGATCATGATTTTTTGGAAAAAATAAATTTTTCAGTAAAGACAAGCAAATCCAAACTAAATCAATTTGAAAAGTTTTGTAAAATTTTAATTTTTGCAAGATATATTGCCAATTCCATATGATTAAGTTATATATGACTTTGATTGAAGTCACATTACGGCTAATATCATTATATACCAACACAGCTGATCATTTTTATTGAGAGAATATTTTATATGGTACTTAATATTATTATATGTCTCCAAATCTTACTCCATATATAACAACATCAGCCATATAATATTAATCCAAATATATGTAGTGATTGATGTGATTATATATGGTCCCATGTCTATTAAACTATAACTATCAAATAAAATTGTAACAAATTATATCTAATTTGACATAATTAGATACATGTAGAAGACCCATTTTTCGGATAATTTCTTATGTGCACATATATGGGAACTTATCAATAGAGATAGAGCAATTCCATATGAAAGCGATCACCTTTTGGACGACCCCTCTCCGATTTTAAAATAAATAGTCTCAATCGATTGCCTAGCAAAAAATAATGTACCTACATATTTTTTTTTTTTTATAGTGACTGGTTTAGTGGTGGTGTGCACCACTGTCATGTGACAAAATTGAAGAATTCTTCATAAGGGACCTCATTGAAAGTTGTTTTATATTTTTATAATTGAATTATTTTTAATTATTTAACAAAAAAAATTAGGAAAATTTTATTTTTCAATTAAAGCCTGATTCAATACCTTTCCAACGAGCTATCACTCGTTGCGATCGCTTTAGTAGTGGTGCACACCACCACTAAACCAGTCACTATAGAGCAATTCCATATGACATGTGACAAAATTGAAGAATTCTTCATAAGGGACCTCATTAAAAGTTGTTTTAGTTGTTGAAAAATAAAATTTTCCTAATTTTTCTTGTTAAATAATTAAAAATAATTCAATTATAAAAAATATAAAAACAATGAGAACAAGGTGGTCTCTTAAATGCTCTTCTCCTGTCCAAACAAGGAGTCGGGGCCCATTTTTTTATTGCTGATTCTTAAAGCAAAAATTATGAGGAATCCAAAAAAAAATAAAATTAGCCGGAAAATTTAGGAGCTTCTGTGGAAAATCGGAAAATTTAATTTTCATGGGAAAATTTAATTTTCATGGGAAAAAAGGTAAATTTCTGAGAAAAATTAGGAAAATTTTATTTTTCAATTAAAGCCTGATTCAATACCTTTCCAACCAGTCACTATAAAAAAAAAAAAATATGTAGGTACATTATTTTTTGCTGGGCAATCGATTGAGACTATTTATTTTAAAATCGGAGAGGGGTCGTCCAAAAATTTGCCAATTTTGATCGTTTTCATATGGAATTGCTCTATAACTTTATTATACCACATATAAAAATTTTTACCCGGGTTTACACAAAATTTGTATTTTCCAGCTGATCTATTTTACATATCTATCTTAAATTTTGAAAATGCTCTGAACTAATGCTATTTGTACAATAAATGCATAATTTGTATTTATAACTTTCAAAGCGAAAAAGGTCTCGACTTATTTATAAAATCAATTTTTTTTTTTGAAAATCCTTACCAAAACTTTAAATATTTATTTATTGGAAATTTTTTATCATTATTTGGAAAATACTTTATTAGAACCGTTTCACACCAAAAAGCTATAAATTATTTTCTATGATGGCACTTTTTTCATTCAACGTAATAATGTATAAATAAATTATAATAATGTATAAATGAAATTTAATCGTAGGTAAAGACACTGCAAATGTAGTTAAAAACAAATGAAATTTTCAGTTTTTGTTTTTGACCAATTTTAATTTTAAATTTTGTGTTTTATTAGGGCTAATGATGGTCACAATTAATTGTATAGATGTAAATAAAACAAATTATTTCACCCTTTCACCGGACGTTTCGTTGGGTTTTTTTCCAACTTCTTCAGCAGTGGTGAACTCTATTATTTCTGACAACAAAATTATAAAATATATGAATTATAAAAAATTATAAAATATATGAATAACAATAGCATCTATGATTTTGTGGTATAATTTAACTTACGATTTATATATCACTTGAAGAAAGGACGACTTATATTTTAGTAAATTCAACTAACATTGTCATTTGTTTTCTACTGCTCAAAAAATGAACAACAATTGTAGTAAAAATGAACCACATATACAGTAAAAAATAAACATTGTTTTGTTTTTTAAATAAAAAAAAATACTACTGTACAAAATGAACGTAAAATCACAATACAGTAATTTGATGTGGTTTGTTTTTTTTTTATAATGAACTAAACATACGTATGTAGTCAAAAATTAAATTTATTCTACAAATGGCTGTTTTTCACTTGAAAATAGAGGTACTGTATAACAACTCAAACAACTACATATATTTACAGCAGAAGTTTCCTGAGTGTATTATTAGAAATTAATAAATTTGATAATTTGTTGTCCTTGCACACTATTTTTAACGAAAAGTTTCTTTGTTGGACATCCGAAAGTTTTGGTCCAAATCGGACAAACTTACAATATATTATTGGTTCTTGTTTGATTGGGATGTGCAAATTTAACGAAAAGTTAACCTATAAATGAACCACTTTTATATTGAAAGTTTTACGAGTTCATTTTCAAAAAATAAGATTATGATGTGATTTCATAGTATTCACTGCATAAAATTTATTTAACGGAATTCTTGTGTTGTAAGTTATTTTGATTAACTCGAAAAGCCTCCCAATAAAAGCGTTGTTTGGGTCTTATGAACGTTAATTTTGAGATTCCAAATCTGTTCTTCAAATTTTTCCAACACTTACCATTTTCGCTCAATTCGCAATTTCGTTATTTTGTGGGTATAATTGTTATGGGAACAACAGAGGAAAATAACATTTTGTATTCAGCAACAATTCTGAGATTGATAGTTTTTTTACAAACACCGACCTGATTATATTCAAATTAAAGATTAACTTTCTGTAAATTTATATTTTGCAAAAAAGTTGCATGCTCTTCGATAAAATTTCGAAAAATTAAGCAAAATATACGAGAGAAATAGTAGTGAACGATGTAAGAATAAAAACCGCAGACATTTTAAAACTGCGAATGACAAGAAATTTTTTTTTTTTGTCTAGATTTGGATTTATGTCTACTTAAAAAATATGTGCTTCAGTAGTGTTATAAAACAAAAACTTTAAAAAAAAGTGTGTACACTCAGGGAACTTCTGCTGTAAATATGTGTAGTTGTTTGAGTTGTAGTTATTATCTTTATTTTAAGTAAATTTTATTTTTGACTACATATGTAGTTTATTTAAAAAAATAAACCACACCAAATTGCTGTATTATTATTTTGCATTCATTTTATACAGTAGTTTTTTTTATTATTTAAATAAAGTAAAAAAGTAAGTCGTCCTTTTTCCAAGTGAAATTTCATTTGTTTTTAACTGCATTTGCAGTGGTCTTTACGTACATAGTATTCTAAGTGTATAACTAAGCATTATGTATTTTTAAGATTTAATGCAAATTTTTATTTAAAAGTTTAAATTTTTTTTTATGTTAAAGTGTATTTACAAATGCATCACCGAGTTTTTTACAAAATTTAAAAGTTTTTTTTTTCCTTTTTGTTATTGTTTACCTTTGAAATACTATGCATACAAGCGCATAAATGTTTATATTTTTGTTATTATTTAAAAGTGAAGCTGTAGATGAAAAAAGAAAAAACGCAGCAGTATGAATATTGTTTCCATTACATAAAATTTGTATGTTTTTTTTTATCATAAATAACAATTAATGTTTAAAAAATGGTTGAATAAAGGAACAAAAATGTTACAAAATGCAAAGGTAAGCAATATGCATGTAAGGCAACTGGCCCACCTGAGAATATATATAGAACAAGATTTTTAAAGATTTAAATATTAAAATATAGAATTGAATATTTGTTAGTAACTATTGGTTATTCTTAATTAAAGTAATTTTTCTAAAGTTACACATCTAGAGAAGTAATAGAAGAAGCTGAAAAGTAGCAGCCCTGGTAAAAACTTTAATTTGGAGTCTAATATATTAATATCTCATTTGAATAAGTTCTCATATATAAACATATACAAATTGGTCCGAAAAATGGGTCATCTACATACATCTAATTATATAAAATTATATCAAATTATATATAAACTGATACAGTTTTATCGGAGATTTGTCCATATCCGGGACATTAAATTATATACAATAAGATATAAATATATTTGTTATTATGAAATTTTAGCCCATAGTAGGTATGCTTTTTGAAACTTGAAGTTATGCTTAAAATATTTGAGTTGAAAACTCAAATTTCTAGAAATCAACAATTTTTAAGACCCAAATATTTTTTAAATGAAACATAAAACGAATTTTTTAAAAATTATTCAAAATAAATTTAGTGTTTCAAAAAAGTTTTTTATTAGAAATTATATTATCACTTGGAAATGCTGGTTATATGTACGGCCATACGTAATAAAGTCTTAACTACCAGATATGTTAATTTGATATTGAACTTTATCAAAATACGTATGGGATTATATATAATATATATAAATTTTGATGAAAATATTTTCAGCTATGACATCACATATATTTGGATTATTGTTGTATGGCTTATGTCGTATGTTATATGTAGAGTACGATTTGGAGACATAATAATATCAAGTACCCCACTAAGGCTATTATGTAGGTATAGACGACAGCAATTGTAGTCAAAAACAAATTAAATTTCACTTGAATATAGGACGACTAACATTTCATTAAATTCAACTAACATTTGTCATTTGTTTTTACTCTTCAAAAAATTATTAACAATTGTTGTAAAAATTAACCGCTTATGTTAGTAAAAAATAAACAAACATTTATTTATTTTTAATAACAAAAACCAACTCTAAAAAAATTAATGTAAAATCATAAAACAGTCATTTGATGTGGTTTTTTTTAATGAACTAAAAGGTTAGTAAAAATTTAATTTGTTCTACAAATGACTGCACACAGAGAAATAAAGTGCCAACCGAATTTAAAAGTGTATATTAATTGCAACCACTTATAAATGCAGTTAATATTTTGGGTGTTGCAAATAAAATTTAGTTGAATTAACCGAACTTTGTTGTGAAAACTAATATAAAGTTGTGCCAACCGTCTGAAACTGCAGAAACTGTGCCGTTGTAACCGAATTACAGTCGGCAAATAACAACATTTTTCTATGTGTGTGACATTTACATTAAAAATAAATAAACTGTATTAGAACCGAAACAGCTAAAAAATGTTAAAGCAAAAGTTCCCTGAGTATATATGTATATAAAATACTCTCAATTAATAGTATCAGATGTGTTTGATATAAGCCGTAATGTGACTCCATTCAAAGTCAGATATGACTTAATTATAATATAAAGGACTACACAGGCAGAAAAATACAACCGGCACAGTGTAGCCGTTAGTCGGTTATGCGTTTTCAAAAGTGGGATTAACAATCTTGACAGTATTGTAATGTTACCCGATTGAGAGCAGTATTTAAAAAAATTGGTGTTTTAAAATATCAGCAATACAGCAGCAATACAGTTCGGTCTTAATTTGTACATCATATTTAAATGTGTGAAATATAATAAAATATTTTCAAAAAAATACTTCTAACTGGTTGTAATATTGGTAAAAATAATATCGGAAATGAAGTTTGCGGATGGTACTGACAAGCCACATGTATTGCAAACAAAATAGTGTTTTCCTAGTACAATATTAGTTGTACTTTTGGTAGTTTTTAACACAGTGGAATTTATAAAAATAGCAGTGGTTTGTCAGTACTATTTTTTGTCACGGTTGGCAATTTATACCTGTGTATATGTTTATAAATATTTTAACGAGGTAGTAATATATATTTTTTTTTTTGCTCTTAAATTTCTGCTGGCTTGGTAATCATGCGTTTAATAATAAAACACATTTTTGTGGTAATTTCGTAAAAATTACCGTATACACATGGCTATAATCTTGGAATTTTCTAATGTATGTTCATGATATATAGCTTGTTTCTTTAATGGAATATAGGTTCCACGTTTAAAATAAAAAAAAAATATTTTTGTTCTTCAATAATTTAAATTTTAATGACTTTATAAAACCTTTCTGTTTTGGAAACTTCAGATTTATTTTTTAATAGGGGCAGGGGCCCCAGGTTAGACATGGTTTTGAAATAATGCTCCAGAGCCCAAAAGTAATAAGATATCTCAAAGTGTTATACACCATATGAAAGCACAAAAGGCTACGTATATTTTGACCACAAAGATAAATTTTTATTTTTTACTCAAAAATTGTTTTAACTGTATTGTTAAATTGTCAAACATTTTTATTTAAAAAAAAGTGGTCCCAAGAAAGAAATTTTTTAAAAATTCTATAAGAATGTGAAAAATCAAAAATAAACAGAATGTAAGAATTTTAAAGCGAATTTTATATTATTTGTTTATACATTTAAACGGAGCAATCATAGCAATTATAAAAATCCCAGCAAAACTTTGGTAATGGGTGCGTTAAAGTAATACATTACCTTGTAATGTGTACTCCTTACCTGTATCATTATTTTCCAACAATAAGTAATGAGTTACCGATAATTGAACACTCATGGATTACCTTGTAATGAGACCTCATTACCTTTTACATTACTTCTAAACATAAAATAATGACTTACCGATCATCAATTACATAATACATGAATTATAAGCGTAAAGTAATTATTAATATATATTTTAGAAAATCTATTTATAGACACATTACTTTGTGATTTTTTGTAAGCATAATGGTAAGGTGTATATTTTTGATATCACGAACGAAAACACGAAGCACAACAACTCATCTACATTTTAAGCAATAAAATATTGTATGTATCGATAGCTCAGTTGGTAGAGTTCCCGCAGAACTAATTGTTAAATGCCAGAGACCCCAGTTTCGAATCCCAGCATGACCAAGTTATTTATTTAATAAAAAAAAAGTTATTATTTAATAAAAAAAAGTTATTTATTTAATTAAAAAAAAATATCTGTAAAAAAAAATTTTTATGCATTTTTTATGAAAATCTATTTATAGACACATTACTTTTTCCCATCATGTAACCATATAAGTAACCAGTTACTTTACCCCCTACAAGGTAATGAGTTACTTTGAGGCTCATCGCCTGTAAAATTCATCAGTGAAGCAACGTGTAAAGTAATGCATGAAGCCCTATGGCGATACATTACTTTACCCATGATTTGGTAATGTGTGGTTTTGCTGGGATGTCATGCAGAATCATCCAAATCACATTTCGGGCATATAAATCATTACTTTACCCATGATTTGGTAATGTGTGGTTTTGCTGGGATGTCATGCAGAATCATCCAAATCACATTTCGGGCATATAAATCAAGGACCGATGATTTCAGCTCATTTTAAGTGTTCTCATATCGTTGTTCTCGTTGACATACCCTTGGTGGACTTTGCTTGTGTTAAATGGTTTAAATTATACAAAAATCCTTATCTTCGTCTGACGACGATATATGACTTTCGGCCAACTTAACTTTTTTCTAAATACTTTCGCAGCGTTAATTGTTCTTTTTTATTTGTTTCTTTGACGAAAATTTTGGACCTAGGCCTGTTTGTCTTCACGAGCACGTTTTTCAAAATTCGAATCTGCACTATATTCTGTTGGAAGTGATAACGTTGCTTAGCAAGTTCTTTTGACCTCTGTCAATGTTAAAAAAATTTTGGTCTGCCTTCATTACTATATTTAATATTGATTTTTAATAAAATTTAAATTCTACTTTCAACACCAATAAAAAAAAATACATGATCATCTTAGGGTCATGAAAGTGGCCATCTTACGGCATTTGAAGTACATTTTTGAGATTAACTAAAAATTGGTACAGAAACAAAATAAAAAAAAAAATATCTTTATAGAATATCGTTATGCGATAAATAAGTATATAAACAGTAGGGCTCGCCAAAGTTGTATGGGTAAAAAAAAATCATGCTAGAGATCGGCACTCCCCCCTGAAATATTCGTTTTTATATAAAAATTCACTATGCAAAAAAATATGGTGATAGCTTAAGGAGAAAGCGTTCCTCAAACGCCTTAAAAATAGGGAAATATGTCAAATTTGACCATTATAAGAAAAAAAAATATATTTTTTTTTGTTATTCAATTTTGCAAAAAAAAAATTTTTTTGTACTAAGGACATCGATAACCTTTTTTAACTTACGATATTTGTAAAAAGCAACATTAGTTCAGCTTTAACCCATGTGAATAATGGGATGCATTGATAAAGGGATTCATTTATGTTGAAATTTAACCAGGTCTGAAAAAATTAGCAACATTAATAAATTGTCATATAGGGAATGAAATTTTTCATTAAATCAATGAATACATTTTATAGAAATCTCTTTAATAATATGAACGAAAATTCTAGCTGTGTACAAAACTGCGTCAAGACAAACCACAACAATGACAGAAAGCATGTAGTGCTGCTACATTATGCACTGTTCATCTTGGGGCCTTCTCCACTATATTTTTGTCAACTGCTTTTAAACTACTAAGCCGATAAAAACACAACGTTTATAAGGTTTGTTTCTTTGTTTGTCTATATACTGCTGCCATCTGTTTCACATTGGTTGTTCTTAGGCCCAGATATAGTCGAAATAATAAAATTGTTTCCCACGAAAGTCTAAAATATTTTGTTAATTTTTTTTTTTGAACAAAATAAAATTAAATTTTTATATATTTGTTTTTTTTTTATTGCGATTATTCTGTTTAACTGAGGCCAGTTACCCATAGTCTAGAACTAAGATAAATATGTTAGCAATAAGTGAGATACGTTGGCATAATAACGGTTTTCTTTTAATTATTGGATAAATTTTATAAAATTGTCTTAAATTTAATGATTTTTGTTGGTTTTTTTTTGCTTTATTTTTAATTTTTTTCCAACCGTAAAACGAAAAGGACAACTGAATTTGTCGTAATATCTTAACAATAAGTATGTACGCAATTAATAAGTCCACACTAGAGATGACATAACTTTGACATTTGCTGCAACATATTTATCTCTAGTATAGAGATATCCAACATTTCCCTGATTTTCACGCCCTAGTACCATTAAGTTCTAATATATGACAAAAAAAAATGTTGAGTGTATTTTTATATAAGATCAATAAATTTATATCTATAACTTTTATAAAAACCTGAAAATTAACAAATGTTTTATTTTTCAAAACTTAAAACTGTCCTAATTTTGAGCCCTTTAAGATAAATGATTAATGCGGATCAATTTAGCATACATAAATTTAATTTTTTCTAAATATTTTAAAAATTTTTAAACTCCTCATATTGTTTGAAGAAAAATTTACACATTTAAAATAAAGCATGGACAGTATAAAATTTTACAAATTTAACTTCAATTGCTTGTAAGTACTAGGAAGATAATTTAGACTTATAAAATTCTTCGATGTCTAAACAACATAAAATCTAGCTGAATTTTAGTTACTCAAATTTAAACGTGTCGAATCCAAAAAATATGGAAAATTGACGAAATTTATTTTGGACAGTTTTTTTACTTTAATCATATGGAGCGCTATTCATTGCGTATAGAATGTATTTCTCTAAAAGAAAAAACCTGGTAGGGAAAGTGGGTTTATATGTTTAAAGTTAGTGTTAGGAAAAACCCGATTTTCACTTATAAATTTTCTATTTTCGATGCAGTATGTAAAAAGTGTAATATGAAAATTAAAATTCAGAACATATTTTATAATAATTAACTTAAATCAAGGCAAACCGTTGACCCAACATCCAGACAGTAAGTGTGAAACTTGTTAAATATAAAATAGTCAATTTTTGAAGGAGAATTTTATTAGATCTAAAAAAACTATTAATGTTTAAATTAAGTTTGTTCATGAGGCCGCGTTTGTGCTCCTTATTAGCTTTGAGGTTTTAAGAATATATAAAATTAATAAAAACAAATTAATGAGGAAATGGAATCATGGTGTTCAAGTTTGAAATGAATTTCCGCCTTAGGTATGAATACTTTTGGCAAGGTATTTATTAATTACAGAAAGTAAATGAAACATTTAATATCTCTTAATCTGTATTTTTTGACTGATTTCTCAATTCTCAATTAGATTACTCAGTTAATCAAAATTTAGACTTTTAACAAAAAATATCGAAAGGGTTCATTAGGGAGCAAACCCCAAACCCATAAAATATATGACTAATGATTACGAAAAAGCTAAAGAATTTATTAAATAACATTCGTAAAGTTTCGAAATATGACAAAACAACCATAATTTTATGCTAAAAGTTTGCGTTAACTTTGAAAATGTAAGTGTTGTCTCAAATTATAATTATTGTATTTTAGTTTTGTAGTTATTAGATCAGAAGTACACTCAAATAAAAAAGTTAGTAAAGTCAGCAAAAAATTTGCTGAGTCAGCAAAATTTTAGTCAGGAGGGTGCTTGCAAAAAAAATTGCTAATGTCAGCAAAATCAGCACAAAAATAGTTTATTCAGCAAAAGTTTTGCTAAAACTTAGTGGATTAGAAATTAAAAAACCCTTGTTAAACATTAATAAAATTTTTGCTGAATATTAGTAGACTGAAAAAACTCAAACAATTTGTAGAAAGTTTATGCTTTAGTTAATTTATTTTGCTAAAAATCATAATATATATTTTTGTGATTCTGTTTAAAATAATTTACAAATATATAGAAATAATTATATATAACATAAACAAAATTATCTTTCAACTACTTACATCAATGGATGTCTCAATAATACTATCTTTTAAAGGAATGCTAATGCCGCAGAGAATTATATAAACAAAACGAAAAAATAACAAAATGTAACACATACAACCCGTTTTTTTTTTTTGCAATAAGAAAAAGTAAACATAATAATCTACCTAAGATGTCTTTGTCTTTCGTTTTAGTTTGTGTACCTGCTGTATATTTGTTTGCAATTTGACTACAAATACACGTTTAATCTTTTTTAAATTTAAATATTTTATTTTATTTTGTCTTTTATTTAATTTACTTTAACAAGCCGTTGAAAACGCAAAATTTAAGTCGTTTCAATCCACAATTATGTTATATGTATGAAAAACAGATACAAAATCTTCCATGGTTTATTTTTTTAATGTGTCTTACTAAAGTTGTACTTTTTAGTATAATTTTTCTCGTCACTACTACATCTTGACATCTAATTCATTCTGCGTATAACTTTAAATCTGGTTGTCGTTCACACTATTGATGTGCTAATCAGCAAAAAAAAATTTTAGCAAAATAAATTAGTAAACATTAGTAAAATATTAGTAAAACATTAATTCAAAACAGTTAAGTGCTGACTAGGTATAACTAAAATTTAATTTTAAAACATAATTTTAGCAAAAAATTTGCTGAAAATAGTATACCTGATTTACAAGACGTTTTACTAACTTATTTTTCTGAGTGTATAATAAAATCAATATGTAAAAAGTTTATCGTGTCCATGCTTTATATTTTAAAGAATACATTATCACAATATTTATAAAATGATAAAATCATATTTCTAATTATCATACTATAATTCAAGTAATCATTTTATAATCATGTAGCAAAATGTTGGTATCATTAAGGATCAAAAAGAAAATGTTATGATTATTTTAGTATATTATCATTTAATTTCCAGCCCGAAATGATCAATTGCACTAAACTATATATTTTAGGAGAGTTATGTATCACAGAATTGTATTTTGAGGAAAGTTCATTAAGCTGAATAGGCTATCAGAGCTGTAAACGAGATAGGTCCTTTCCATACAAACTGATCGTTTATGGTAGCAGTTTGTCAATATATCCAATAGGGTATATTAATTTAATTCTAATTCTAAAAAACTGCTCCTCTCACATACTCAGATATTATAATTGCCTGATAACCTCATTTAGTTTTTACTTACTAATCAATGTTTGAAAATTTTAAGTTAATTAATTTAATTACTATTTCATAAAACTTCATCTACATGATTTCCAATAAAATAGCAATACTTATAATTATAATTTCACTTTAACTTTTTTATCCTTTTATATATCCTTAGGTAATTAGCTAAAGTGCATAAAAAATAACTAGTAGCAAACAAACATTTCCAATTATTTAAAGTTTTAATGAAAATTGTCATAAGAAAATTAACTTTTTTAGCCTTCAATTTCTAGGTCTGCTTAAGCTTTTTCATCTTGTATACCAAAATGACATTTTATCTTATAATTGCAAAACTAAACAACCCACACCTGAAGTGTTGTTGAAATATAAAGTAAAGTCAATAACTAAAAAAAAAAAATATTAAAAACAGTGGGTGGATTTTTGATTAGGGATAGAAAATTTTTGCGGCCCAAATATAAACTTTAATATATTCACATATATTTTCATCTTCTGAAAACCCTTATGATTCTTAAATTTCTTTATTAATTTCTTGATCGATTAATATGGACGTACCGCTACTGGTTAATTTCGATTGTCATAAAATTGTGATATATGATAGAGCGGTGAAAATTAATAATAATGAGTAAGGGAATTTACCTTAATGTGGTTCTAAAGCTGGTATTTGGGCTATATACAAAAAACGTGAAATATTCCAAATCCAAATATACCAGTTTGAAGCCCAACTTCTTCAACATTTTCCGGCTATATATCACTTTTCTGTTTAAACTAATTTAAAAAAGTTATATAACAATATTCAAAACAACTCAAAAGGTAAACATTACTCATATAAATCTATGCATACTAATACGAAATTATTGTCAAAACTACAAAAACTTTCGTAAAATGAACCAATTTTCGTTTATTTTACAAAATTGTTGGTTATTTTGACATTTTTTAGTATCTTTACGCATGTATTATTGTCAGTGTATGGAACATTTATCGTACACTTAAGTGGACGTAAATTAAAAATGAACCGATTGTAAGATAAAAAAAGATATAAAAATTCTAATATAAAGAAACATAAGTTTAAGTTATTTTTATTTAAAATATAACCTCCACACAGAGAAATAAAGTGCCAACCGAATTGAAAAGTGTATTTTAATGGTAACAAATTATTTACATTAGATTTATGAACATTTTGGGTGTTGCAACTAAAATTTAGTTGACAGTTTTGTTAGTTTTTTGTTTTTATATACATCGAGATTATTTTTATGTTATTTTTAATTTAAGTTAAGTATGGTACCGACCATACTTTTAAAAAAATAGTTTTGTGGGCCGCCCATGGGGCCCACTTCTCTAACTCACATTTAATCAAATAAAAAACGACCGTATCCGTTCAGCACTAGAATTGAAGTGCCTAAAACAACATTTATTTAACTTAAAGAAACTTATAAAATAAATTACAAAGTGCTTACACTAGCTTAAATTAAT
The DNA here is from genome assembly GCA_021234595.1 of Delia radicum. Taxonomy (NCBI): domain Eukaryota; kingdom Metazoa; phylum Arthropoda; class Insecta; order Diptera; family Anthomyiidae; genus Delia; species Delia radicum. The sequence continues at coordinate 114,047,255 of CM037854.1, read as the reverse complement.
GGGAACGACTTTCCGGTGAATTCTCACGATTGCACAAGTGTGGTGTCAGCATTGCAACACACGCAGTCTAGAATATTGCTGAGTTGCAGTAACATACAATAATGTACAGTGGGACATAATGTTGTGAGGTGTTAACTCCCCCCTCCTTAAAAATCAGCGTCCCGCTGATCAATTTATACCCGGTGTCAGGTTTCCTGGGGGCTTGAGGGCTGGCATGACAATGCGACCAAATATTTTCCTCCATAGTAGGATAAGGATGATTGACATCGCTACAATACAACAAAAACCTGTAACGTTTGACCAAAGGGACAGATTTACGTGAGTCCTTAAGTTCTGAATATGTTGAATGTTCCTTCCATGAAGTTCGTGTAAAAAGTTAACATCAACCTTGCGTGTTTTTTCGTATACATTTGTAAATAGTGGAGGGAGAGCTTGTATATTCGTGCTTCTCCCATTCACAACGGTCCTTTCCCCGATCGTAATGGTTTCATTAAACAGTCGTATTAAATATGTTCCATCTAGGCCGACGGTATTCTCCTTCGAGGACACATTTCCATTAAAATTTGAAACATATAGGATATCGTCTTCGATCTGCTCTATTATGGTCTCCCCGTTTGACCGGAAGGTGCAATTCGCGTCGGTTCCTCTCATAATTCTTGTTAAGCAATCTTCATCCGATAGTTCCTCCAGTTGGTCCAACGCACAAATTGTGATGTTGTTAAGAGAGGAGCAATGGTTCTTGATCCCATATACGTTCGCGTGGTTTATGAGAACAGTATTATGTTTCAAATCAATTTGACGATTTTGGCGTATAGCTGCCCTAAGTAGAATTTTATTGTATTTAGTGGGGTTTACTTTTGGTATTGACAGCACGTATAGTAATGATGTTCCGTTTGAAAAAATACTAGGCTTCCCATATTCGATAGCCTCAATTTCGTTATTGTACGGGAGCGATTCGACCTCTGATATTATCTGATGAATCTCCTCTACATCTAGCAGGTTCGTATTTACGATGCCACCTTTAGCCAGTTGGCAGGCTCTTACAATTTCCTCAATGTTCTCCTTGATCACCAATATCTGATTTAGCGCATCATGTAAAATATCATCTGTTTCCGATACGACGATTTTATTATTAAATCTGGCTACTAGGTCATTCATTTTTTCCACCAATTCGCTTGTTGTCCCAAACAGGTTATTGTTTATGATGTATTGTTGTTCATTATTCTCAATGAGCCTTTGTTGGCTTTCCAGTACCTTATCCCAGTCGGTTGCGTCAGGATTCCCAGCGATCCATTTCCAAGCTGAGCCAATCCAGTTTATGGATCTCTTATTTCTTGAAACACCTCTTATTGTTGCGATTCGATCGTGAGTCTTTTGAAGTTGATATTCGAACACCTTCTTGTCCTTTTCCCCTTTTGCCAAAGCAGTAAATACGTCAGCAGTTGTCTGAAGCATCCTCTCGAATTTGTCAAGCTGAATCACATGTACGACGCTCAGGTATCCATTGATTATCCAGCCTTCGCCATCTTTGATTGTCACAAGTGGTGATTTATACTCGAATACGTTGAATGCCACAGCATTATTTGTGAGCAAAAATAAACTTAAAAGGTAAAGTGTTAGTATGTTTAGTTTTCTTAAAATATTTTATATTCTCTAAATAAAGGACAGTTAAAATATTATACAATTATCCCAATTCCCAAATTAACATTATCAGATAATTCCATATCAGAATTTAAATCTAAAGTGGCCATTGACCAGATATCCCCAGGGCAGCTGCAAAGCTTACTTGGTATTCCTTATCTGAGCCTTATGGTACTTCTTTCCTGTCGTAGTCCTTAAGGTTACCTTATTATTAGCCGAAACCGTGTGCTTCTTGTAGATGGCCTTGTGTTTTGGCTTAATCTGCTTGTCTCTCACTTGAATCCCCTGATTTTGGAGAAACTCTATCGGATCTGACCTTGTTCTATTCAATCGATCGTTTGTAGTCTTTTGGTTCTGTTCTATCAAACCTCGAACGTCCTCGTTAACTTGGTCCCTAAAATTAAGCATCTGCTGGTAATTAAATCTTTCGGCTCTATTGAAGAAAACATCGGATGGTTTCCTCTTGATAACCGAATGAATCGAGTTGTTATAACGATCAACAGCGAGGTAAACCATGTCCTTGGGTCCCAGGTTCTTTACTTCGTTGGTAAGGCACCTGTAGATCTCAATCAGCGTTGAGTGGAACCTCTCCACCTGTCCATTAACTTCGCTCCTCTGTATTGGCGTGAAATAAATTTCGATATTCAATGCCCTTATGAAGTTTAAAATAGTGGGACTTAGGAATCCTTTTTCGTTGTCTGATACTATCATGCGTGGGACAGTGAAGTAATGTAAAGCTTTTGACAATTTATTCCTCAGATGAATAGCGGAACGATTTTTAATGTGGAAAAGCTTTGCGAACTTTGAAAATTTATCAATACAACTGATGAACTTTAATCCTTGTATTTCGAAAATGTCGATATGCAGAATCTCGCATGCGTATGCTGGAATAGGCGTTGGCTGGAGTTTTGGTTTGCAAGGGTGTCTGTCATATTTATTCAGCTTGCAGACTTCGCAATTTCTCGTATATTGTTTAACAAGTCTTCCCATTGAAGGAAAATAATACCTTCTCCAGTATCTGCTGTGTATTTTCCTTGGGATTCCGATGAGCACGCTTGTGTTCCTCCTCGATGATTGTGCAAACTCTTTCGGGATTGGCCACGTCCTCTATTAATCGTTGTGAAATTCTTATTTTGTATGAAGCGAAATGGTTCAAGTAAACATCGTTCAATAACGGAATATAACATTCGGGTATCTTAATTCCATTAATACAAGTAGGACTGAGCCTAGTTTTAAGCAATTCTATGAGGGTTTGGGAATCAAACCGGTCGATTGTCGCGCAGTGTCTTTGAAAACCAGGATGTGGTTGAAAATTACTATGTAACTCTCTCCCCTCTCTGATAATTATCTGGTTCCTGAAAACGTTTAGAGGAGCTTCCACGTGGGGAATTAAATCACTACTATCTTGTTGAGCGCTGTGCATTGTAGCATCCGATTGAGTAGATCGTGTTTCCAAATCTTTGATCACCGTTTCCGAGCCCTCGGCAGCTGTCACCGTTTCCGATCCAATTTCTGACGCAGTGACTGTTCCTTCGTCGCTAAGCACATTGATCTGTTGTTGGTCAGATCCCAATCTAGATAGAGCATCAGCTACAACATTGGATTTTCCAGGCCTATAAATCAATTCGTAATTATATTCCTCGATCCTGGCCTTCCAGCGTTTTAGTTTGGCATTATGGTTCTGGTTTCCGAGCGCATAAGTTAGTGGCTGGTGGTCCGTGAAGATCCTTATCTTTTTCGCGCCATAAAGGTAGGAACGTAAATTATCGAGAGCCCACACGATTGCCAGCATCTCTTTTTCGTTCGTTGCATAGTTTTCCTCGGCTTTCTTTAAGGAACGGGATATATACGCTATTGGCTTATCGGCACCCAAATTATCCTGTGATAGTACAGCGCCGATTGCGTAGTTCGAAGCATCGGTGGCAAGGTTAAATGGTTGGATTGAATTCGGGAAATGCCAACACTTCCGATGACATTAGCAGGGTTTTAAGCTCGTTAAAAGCTTGCAATGCCTCTTCCGTAAGTGTTATGTCAACTTTTTTTGACATATTCGCCTTAATTTGCGCGTTTTCTCCTCTTGTGAGGTTCGTTAAAGGCTTAGCAACCTTTGCGTAGTCCTTTATGAACTTCCTGTAGTATGATGTCATACCCAGGAAGCTCTTTAGCTCCTTCAATGTTTCGGGGGGAGTAATCTTTCGAATGGCCTCTACCTTACCAGGATCTGCTCTAATTCCTTCTCCTGACACAATATATCCCAAAAACGATACTTCCGTTTTCAAAAATTGAGTCTTTTCCAGATTCACTCTCAGATTTGCTTCGGTTAATCTCGCGAATACCTGTTTCCAAATTTTCCATATGGTCATTTACATTCTCGCTAAAGACAATAATGTCATCGATGTAGACGTAACAAATCCTTCCTATGTAATCCTTCAAGACGTCATCAATTACCCTCTGGAATATTGATGGGGCATTTTTTAGGCCAAACGGTAACCTGAGGAACTCATACTTGCCATTCAATGTAGAAAACGCAGTTTTATGTATATCGGATTCCTTCATAGGTATCTGATGAAATCCCGATGTCAAATCGAGGGTTGTAAAGTATCTGGCTTTACCCAAGCTGGCGAGGGTTGAATTTATATCTGGAATTGGGTATGCGTCGGATATTGTCACAGTATTTAGTCTCTTAAAATCAATCACCATACGATATTGCTTTTCGCCATTCGGTTTGGGTTTCTTGGGCACCACCCACACTGGAGAATTGTATGGACTTTTTGATGGCCTAATTATTTGTTGCTCTAAAAGTTCCGAGACTTGTTCCTCGACGACGGAGCGCATGTTTACAGGATAAGGGTAACTTTTGGTGTAGATCGGTTCTTCAGTTGACGTTCGGATCTCAGCTCTTATCGAAGTCATAGCCATTTCCCCTGCCTCGAGTGGACCAAACAGGGGAGCATACTTGCTAATTATATTCTTCAATGTATACGGCATTTCCTCTGACATGTCTCCCATCATAATGTTAACTTGCTTACAAATTTTTGCCTTCAGTGGGAGGACAGCACCGGAACAAATAGTCATCGTATTATCCCTTCGATTGATTATCGCTCCTACAGCCTTGAGAGTGTCATCGCCGATTATTCCGTCGAAAGATCTTAATCCTGGTAACAAAAAGAAAGTTATATCGTTGTCCACTCCGACGGTACTGAAGAATTTCCCCACTACCTTTCGTTCGATGATCAAAATTCCCCCTGCTGTCCTAACGGGGAAGGTTTTTAAAAGCTTGGTGCTCTTTTTTGCTAGGTGAGAGCCCACGAAGTTCTTATTTGCACCTGTATCTACAAGAAACTTCAATAGGACTCCACTTTTTACTTTAAATTCTATATATGGTATGCTTGAAGGGAGGCCCCCGTCATAAAATTTATCGCGGAACCCTCACAGTCGTTATTCTCATCCGTTTCATTCAACTCGTCAGTACTTCCGACGAAGCTGCTATCGATTTCGATAGGGTTTTCAGTTTGTTCATCTTCTTCTGCATAGGTATTATATAACCGTTGTTGTTTGAACGGGTTTCCCATATTTTCAGATTTCGCGTTCCTCTTGAAGTTTCCAGGTCTATTCATGTAATTGACTCCGCGAGACTGAATTGATCGATCCACCTCCATTTTTTCCACGGGTTTTGGGGCAAATGGTCTTGAGTGGTGCATTTCGTGATCCTGAGGCTTGATCAACCGGCCTATAGCTGTGAGGTTCCCTATTCGAAATGAATGGCCTATTTGGAGTGAATTGTCTATATGGCCTCGGCGGCATCTGGGGTACCGTATTCACCGGGACCGTTATTTGATTGCGTGAAACGGGGTGGAGAGAAGAATTTCTCATCCTTAGATTCTGCATCTCCATGCACATCGCGTAAGCTTCAGGCAACGTCCTTGGTCTCTGTATGATGAGGAGCCTGGAGAGTTCGCCATTTAGCCCGCGAACAAATACGTCCAGGGCCCTGTTTCTATATGTTTCTACCAGTACGTCAACGGTTTCCCTTGAGTAATTTTCCGTTTTGATCTTATTTATTATTAGGGAGAACTGGTGGTTGACAGCGGCATAAAATTCATCCGTCTTGGATGTTCCTTGTGTTAATTGATTCAGCTGATATTCCAACGTACGGACATCACGCTTGTCCGCATAGTGAAGGGACAAACATTCCTTCACTTTTCCCCAATCGTTTTCAAATATATTGTAAGACACTAGCGCGGAATCTGCACTGCCTCTGATTTTTTGTCTAATGCTCTGTAGAATTGCCCTGTAAATAGGTTTTGTGCGGACTATTTCGTAATCATTTAAGACAGACTCAACGCTGTGAATCCACGAGACGTACTGGGTTGGGTTCCCATCGAAAGGTTGGAGTTCCTTAACGCAGTCTGGGAGTTTGCTCAGTTCTTGCAACTCCTGTTCACTCCTAGGAGCGCGGGCCTGTTCCACTACCGGTGGGAAGTGTAATGCCTCCCCAGAGCTCGCGACCTTAGTTTCGATTGTCTTGATTTTGGACTCTAGTGCCCGTATCTGACTCAAGGTGGCATTAAGGGCGCCGGTCATCTCCATTACTTTGGTCTTTAATTCTTCCATTTTAATTCTATCTATTGCAACTTTTCGCTAGACGCTGTGTAATTCCACGACAATCCCCAAAGCAACACACGATTTTTAGCTAAAAATTTAAGGAAAACCGCCCAAATGGGATACCAAATATTGCGACAGTGAAAGGACCTGGAAGTTAGGCAATAAAGAATATTCTCAGCTTGGCACTTACCCCTGGGATTATTCAATTCTAGGCTTATTTTACTATTTTCAGTTGACGTACATTAACGCGACGTACATGTGAATGTGAGGATTAGTTTTGTTAGTTTTAGTTGACGTATATTAACGCGACGTACATGTGAATGTGATTCTGTAACGAAAAATTTTGTTAGGTTATTTTCTTAATTTTATTTTCTTCTTTAATTTTATCTGCGTTTGGTTCGTGATATCGTGTTCTTTATTTCAATTATTCACTTTTTTTTTTCACTTTATTTACCGTCCTCCTCTACTCAAATAACTTCCCATTTTCATTTAGATTAAATTTCCTATAACTAATTTTATCTTTAAAACTTTTTCTAAATTCAGTGGCTGTGCCTTTTTTCCACACATTACTCTTATTTCTTTATCGGTTTAATTCAATTATAGTTTACTGGATGGAGGATCGTGTTATCCGTTTTTGAGCAGCCTAAACTGTCATACTAAGGCACGATTTGTCTCACCCCGTGAGTTCGCTAACGTTTGGCCTTATTACCAGGCGGAAAGGTAGAGCCCCAAAGTGTAGGTTCTTATGTTAACTACAATCTTCAGCAGTCTCCTTTTGCCCATTGTAATCTCACACTTGGGTGAAAGGTCCTTCGAGAGGAAGCTGCACATTTTTCACTAGTAAACTTATTTTTTTTTTTAAAAATATTATCTTAGTGACCTTCTTATTTTTTACGCGCTGGAGTGCCTGGAGTTCAGGATCGCAGTACGCTGGAGTCTGGTTAGGATTCCATATTCGTCACTTTGTTAATTATTATTTTCCAACAAAGGCACACCACTTTTAATGGGAGTCTATGGGAATTTGCATTTAATTTTTCCCTGTCCTTCTTTTTTCTTTTTTACGCGCTGGAGTGCCTGGAGTTCAGGATCGCAGCACGCTGGAATCTGGCTAGGATTCCATATTGTCAATTATTTTTCAAAAAAGGCACTTTGTTTTTAATGGGAATTTATGGGAATTTGGAGGCACGGTTTATTACTATCTTTCCCTTTCAGAAGTGAAAGAAATAATTTACGTGTTCTTTTCTTAGTTTAATTTTCTCACATATTCTTCTTTATTAAAAACTATTTTTATTACACATTTTTTTTTTTGAAACTGGATTCTTTTATATATATTTTTTTTATATAGTAGAATACATTCGATACACTGTTTTTTTTTAAAAATTTTAGATTATTTTTTCATATGGTATTCCCTTTTCCTTTGCTTTTTTTATTAAAACATTTCTTATGTTTTGTAAAAACACCCATTTTATCTAAAGTTTCAAGGAAATATAATTTCATCAATTTTTCATAATACACATCTTTTCATTTCATATTTCATTAAAGAAGAATATTTAATTTTTCTACTAAACTATTTTGTGTTTTATATTTCGTTAATATTAGTTAAAAGCAATATAATTTTCATCAATTTTAAATAATACTCATTTTTTCATTTTATATTTCATCAAAGAACAATATTTAATTTTTCTATTAAACTATTTTTTCTATGTAGACATTCTTCTATATTTTTTCATTTTCCTTTTTTTTTTTTATTTTTAAAAAACTTTTAATTCCATTTTTTATTTCACAATTTTTTTAAATTTTCACTTATCACGAACCAAACACTTTTTTCTTTAAGGATCCGGCACATCCTTTAACCGAATGCTGGCCGGTCCCTGCTCGGGCGCCAGTTAAGTATGGTACCGACCATACTTTTAAAAAAATAGTTTTGTGGGCCGCCCATGGGGCCCACTTCTCTAACTCACATTTAATCAAATAAAAAACGACCGTATCCGTTCAGCACTAGAATTGAAGTGCCTAAAACAACATTTATTTAACTTAAAGAAACTTATAAAATAAATTACAAAGTGCTTACACTAGCTTAAATTAATGGGAACGACTTTCCGGTGAATTCTCACGATTGCACAAGTGTGGTGTCACATTGCAACACACGCAGTCTAGAATATTGCTGAGTTGCAGTAACATACAATAATGTACAGTGGGACATAATGTTGTGAGGTGTTAACTTTTATAACGAACTTCCAACCTCAGTATATTTACAAAAACAAAACAAATCAAACATATTAGCTAGGTTGATACTAGTATTTCGATCTGGCTAAAGAACCCAAAGTTTTAGAAAAGTTAGAGCCTCCATAATAGTCAGAACTTTAACAAAAAACCTATTAATTATTAATTTTGCTCCATTCTTGCCTTCAAGCACGTGGTTAGGGTCTTTTCCTAACAAGCATCATGACATTACTAAACTTTGAAGACCAAAAATGTTCTATTTATATAAAAAAATTTTAGTTTTTAATCTGGCTCAAATAATATTTTTATAGTTGAATTAACTGAACTTTTTGTGAAAACTAATGTTCACTTGTACCAACGAACTCAAATTCGTAATAACCGAATTTGAGTCGAAGTAACCGAATTTCAGTTGGCAAATAGCTAAATTTTTCTCTGTGTGTAGTTTTTAAGTTTCTTTTGTTAAGTAGGTTTAAGAATTTAATTCTGTAGATGAAATTCAATGAAATAAATAAATAAAAAATTAACAAAAGCTGTGTAAGTTGTGTAAGTTGTAATGCTAACTTCATGAATTGCGGTAAAAAAACGACATTTTTTGTGGAACATTTTGAAAATTTCACCAAAATTGACAAGAATAGTCATAAGCGATTCGTAAACCATAAAAAAGACTAAAACTTGAAAAAAATCGAAAAAAAAAATAAGTAAATATATTTCCACTTTAGGGAATACTACGAACATTTAATTTTTCACATTTTTGTTTATTTATTATGTTTTTTATGAAATCAATTATTTTTATTAAAATTATGAACAAAATTCATACCGTTTACAAAAATCCGACTAGGAAAAGTTCTCTAAAAATTGTTTGTTATGCACTTTATGCAGTTTACAAAAAATTACTCGTTATGTTGAAATGACCCAATACAACCAAGAAAAACAATAAAACCAAGATTGAATGAACGTTCCATCGAAACTCTTTTAACACTTCTGTCCTATTTAAAATGAAACCAATCTGTTAAGTTTGTTGGGTCAAATTGACACAATTTAAAAATTATAAAAAAATCATACTATAACTATTCTGTAATTAATTCATTACTTTATAATTACAAACTAATGACACTTTTAACAATATGTTTGTTGGTTTTTTATTGAAAAAAACTTAATAACTTTTGTAACACCACTGGAACTTATATTAAGACTTTTAGCTTATATTAAAATTTTTAGCTTAAAAAGAAAACCATAAGCCTAGTTTCCCAGTGAAGAAACGGTAATGACATATCATTATTTTTCCTACTACCAGTACACTCATAGAAATAAACCTGTAAAAATAGCAGAAAAATCTACTAAAAATAAGTTAAAAATTACCTTGTAGAAAAAACTGCTAAATTTAGCTGTTGTTTGCTAAATATTAAAAAAATAAGAACAGCAAAAATAAATCTGTTAACTTTACAAATTTCTAGTTATAGTCTTTATACATTTTAATTATAAATTTAATGTAATTGAACTTTTACTAAATATTTGTAGACTCAAAATATAAAACAAAAACTCTAATATTAACGGAATTGTTGTTGATTTACCTCAAGTTTAGTAGAGTGCAAATAACAATTTATTTTGCTAAATTCAACAGAATTTTTTCTGAAAAAATTGTAGATTGCTGATTTAATAAGGGCAGACTTTTATTCGCATCAAAAAAAAAAAAAAAGAACTAAAAAAACTTGAAAAATTTCACATTTTTTAATGATTTTTTGTTTTTTAACATTTAGTAAATGTGTTGCTGATTTTAGTAGATTATTTAGTTACTTTCAATTAACTAAAATTTAGCTCAAATATAACTAAATATTTGTACATTCAACAGATTTATTTTTGCTATTCTTATATTACTAATATTAGTAAAAAAAAATCTACAATTTTAGCAGTTTAATTTTAATTCTTTACTCTTAAAAAGTTGACAACACTGTTTACGAGGTGAAAGATTTGAAAATGTTTAGTAAAATTAGTGCGAAAGACTTTTAAATAGTAAGTCGCATAATTGTCGTATGAGTAATATTAATTCAAACACTACTAATAATAACACTCATACGTAGTGTTGGCAAGGGTAGGAATACACTCTGGTATAATATGTAACGACGAGTTTTCCTCCGTTACGCCAGCTAAGCTCGCGGGGGTAGGGATCGTGATTCAGTGACATAAAGTAAAATGCGTGGTTTAAAATTTTATAAACACATAACATGTGTTTGCATAACATAATTTGCTCATAGAGGAAAACCAAATACATTTTTTCATAAAATTTTTTAAAAATAAATATAATAAAACTAATTTTTACTGGAAACTAATCAGTCATAAGTACAGTTTTTTAACTTTGTTTTTCAAAACTGGGTCATTTGGACCCAAACAGGCACAGAAGAGTTAAAATAGTGATGGCGGAAAATAACTCGATGACAGCTTTGACATATTCAGGCAACAACACGAAAAAAAAAATTACACTTTAGGCTAAAATTGGGAACATTCCTCTACCTTTTTAGCTGCCCAATTTCACATATAGTCGATAAAATTTGGGGTAAAAACAACCCAATTTTTTACATTTTTTAAGCATCTACACACAAAGAAAATTTTAGTTATTTGCCAACTGAAATTCCGTTACTACGACTCAAATTCAGTTATTTCGAATTTCAGACGGTTGCCATAACTTAACATTCGTTTTCACAACAAAGTTCGGTTAATTCAACTGAATTTTAGTTGCACCCACCTTAAATATTCAGAAATCTAATGTAAATATCGCTGTAATAACTGAATTGTTACCACTAATATACACTTTTCAATTCGGTTGACGCTTTATAACTCTGTGTGTACCAAATGGAATATTATATATGACGTTTCATTGGGGTAAATGGATTTTAAAACAAAAAAGATATGAACAACTTTGAAGCCCATTTTTCCCTCTGCCTATGCGATTGGGCTGTTATGTTTCTTACCCATTTTTTTTACTATCGTCTCCTCTATCTTATATTAGAGTTTCAACGAAATCTGTATAAGAGTTCTCTTATACCTATTCACAATCATTTTACCTTGTACTGTATTTTATGAAGAGTAATTTTTCTTTTTTCAAACCAATACAAAATATGTGTTTGTTTACATTTGGTATTACGTATCATAGAAAATAACTAAACTTGGCATTTGTCCAAAATAATGTAATCGAATATCGTTAACCTACAAAATTCTAAGCAAAGTTTTTCAAAAGAAACATAAATGAAGAAGTATCTGTTTACTACTAACTTACGTGCATAGTAGGCTGACCAGAATTTGAAAAAATTACGAATTTCCTAACCCGGGTAAAAAAGTTATATCAAGTTTTAAGTCATATCTGATTTTGAATGTAGTCACATTACGCCTAATCTTATAATTTTTATTGAAATAATTGTTTATATGTTTCTTTCTCCAAATCTATGACGTCTCTAAATCTTACTCCATATATTATAATATAACCCATATTACCCGTATAACCCATATTACTCGTATATATGTTATGATCGATCGATATTATTATATATGGTCAAATGCTAAGCCTTATTAAACTATATGTGATTTAATACGGAAAGGATTTTCCATATACATTTATGTAGCTTTTTATATAATACCATATATATATTGGTAAAGTTTAATATCAAATGAAGCTATTTACAAGTTAATACTTTATAACACATGGCTTCACATATAACCATATTAATTTTATAACGATATCAATTTCAAGTTATTTTTTTTATATAATTCAAATAAATGACAAAACCACTTAATTATATATTTTTAAAACACTAAATTGTTTCATAATAATTTTAAACATTTAAAAAAAATGAGTTTTAATAATTGTTCAGTTCTAGAAATTTTAATTTTCAACTTAAATACTTTTAATATTAACTTTATGTACCAAAAAGCGTATCTACTATCTTCTAGAATTACGTAAATTCAGATATAAAGGGTCCGCCATCAAACGTTTTTTTTCAACTAGTGCTTATTTCGTGAATGGTAACTAGCTCATGTCTGATTTGGACAGATAATTAGTTTTATCCTTCCGCTGAACGAATATGGTCCGTATGTTCGTTATCTTGTGAAAAAAGTGAAAGAATTGGTTCAGGAGTTCAAAAAAAAAAGTTATTTGGCGGACCCTTTATTTATATATAAGTTAATGTCATGGATATGAATGAATCTCGAAAAAAATTGTATCAAATTATTTATAATTTGATATAATTAGATATATGTAGATGAGCCATTTTTCGGATTAATTTGTATGTGTTTATATATATGAACTTATCAAATGAGATATAAATTTATTACACACTGTAGTGTGTTTGACACGTCTGCGTTACCATACCGTCTGTATGTAACTAGAGACCCACACTTTGTGGAATGTTGTTTGTCCACTACTCACCACTCACTTACTAGCGTGGGATTTGCAATGTAAGCTAAATCCCATACTAATATAATAATATGTTTAAGTAGCTTTAAGTAATTTGTAGATACAAATAAACAGTTGCTCACTAGAGCTCGATAAGAAACGTTTTCTTTTAATTAATAATACTTCAACACCAGGAAATTTACAATTTTTCATGGAATCCCGGGAAATAGAAAAGTCCGGGAATTCCAAAACTGTGCATATGACATAATTCCATTTTCTCATTTTTCGGATCTAATTAGATCACAAAATATTTTTTTACCGGGGAATACAAATAAA